>WNYA01002411.1:0-15090 GCA_019512145.1 Engystomops pustulosus
AGTAACGAGACTGTGTGGGCGCAGGGGCCACGAGTAACGAGACTGTGGGGGGGACGGGCGCAGGGTCAACAAATATATAAGACCCACCTCTGTAGATTTTTTTTTTTTTTCAAAAACTGATAAACTTTCTAATCCTGTTATTCTCTTTCAGGAAGATGTTAAAGTGACCGGCGCCCCCTGTGGTTTGGTGACCCCCGGGCCCCTGTGGTTAGGTGACCCCTGACCTGCAGACATGGCTGCACGTCTGATCCAGCGGTGTTCCCGTCTGCTGGCGGCAGCACGTTCCTTTCAGGCCTCGCCTGTCTCCATCCTATCAGAATGCCCCAGATCCTGCCCTCCTCCCCTGCCCCTCGCCTCGCCCCTGCACACCTCTGCCCCCTGCAGGTACACGGACAGCCTCCCCGCACTGAAGCAGAAGGCGAGCGGGCAGAGCGAGAAGGATTTTGTGGCAGTGATACAGTCTGCGTCCACAGCTGAGGAACTGCTACAGATCTCCACGGAGCACGGCAAGAACGCCAACCGGGCGGCGGCCATCATTAATCAGATCGCCAAGGTGACGGACGGTAATAAGGTGGCGGCAGTGGTGAACGACAAGAGGTTCGGGGAGCTCCTGAGCACGGTGAACAGACAGGTGAGACGCGGGAGGGCGTCTGTGACAGGTGGGTGACGGGGGATGTTACAAATAACTATCACCCAGGACCCGAATTCTAAGGGCTGCGCAGACATGCACGTTGTATGTCAGGTCCTGCAGTGTCCGCTCCGCTGGGTTTGGATCAGTACACGCTCCATGGAGATGTGCTGTACCTGAGCTCGGATCTCCTGCTCATCTGTTTGTTACAACCTTCTCTCTCCTCTTTCCCTTTAGATCCAGGTGATCTGGAACGCGCGGCTCGTGGGTCTGCTCCGGAGCCTGCACCTGCTCCAACTGGACAACAAGAACCTTTTCCTGCGCTCGGTGGAGACAGAAGTGCGATGGCGCCTCCGGAAGTTCAGCATCGAGCTGTTGGGGCGCCTGGCGCGGGTGATTGTTCCGTGTGCCCAGACTGAGGAGCAGAAGGTACTGGTTCTGGATCTGGCCAAGACCGTGGAGCTGAGGTGGACGGAAGTCAGGGACACAAAGACTTTGGTGAATGTGATTTACAGCCTGAGCCAAGTATCCAAGACACTGCTGGAAAGAATGGAAGATAAGGTATAGCGCCCCCTGCCTGCGGTCCCGGCTCACTGCTGTATACAAATCCATCTCCAGGCTGGATGGGAATTTCCCCTCCGGCTTTAGATGTGGACATTACCATGAGCCGTATAACAAGTCCATCCCTGGCCCATTGTGTGACACTTATCTGATACACACAAACGCGTCTGATGACAGTGGCTTCTGTGTTTCAGGTGCTTGAATTTGCAGAACTTTTCACCCCTGAGGAGTCTCGGACCATCACTATGGCCTTGGCCGCCCAGAACTGCCGCTCGCTGCCCATCCTGAGGGCGCTGTCTTTCCATCTGGTCCAGAGGAACATGGACCTGAGCTCGGCAGTCATCATAGATCTGCTGTACGCCTATGGTAAGACTCTGATCAGTCGTGGTATAGCGCCCTCTGTGGTTTGTAACTGCAGTGCAGCCTCGTCAAATTCAGGACTGCCTCTCAATGGCGTCTCCTGGCCAATGGGCTGCTACATCGACCTGTAGTGCACGAGCCTCATGTTCTTCTACAGGATATGGGGATGAAATTGTGCTGCAGACATGTCAGCATTATTGTGCCGCACATGTATGACTGAGTAGATGAGCCTGTGGGATTTAATGTCAGGTAACTGGGTGATGCTACACTTGAATGAGAGCTGAGCTGCATTTACATGGCTCTGCCACTGCACAGAGATTGGCGCTGTTTGCTCATATCTTCGATGCTGGTAAAGATGTCAGAAGCAAAGGTCCTGTTGTTCTGACCCAAGTTGGCAGAGGGTGAGGGTGGGTCATGCTGGGAAGGTCCTGGGGCAGTGGCTTGGGTGCAGCACTCACTTCATTTCTATAAAGTCTCTTGATGACCTTTCTATAATGTTGTCTCCTCTTACAGCAAAGCTTAACTTCAGCCAGCAGCAGGTCTTACAGAAGATGGCGTCTGATCTCCTGCCCAAGGTCCCGGAGCTGAGCAGCAGGGAGATGAGCGGCTGCATCCGTTCCTTCTCCAGCCTGCGATACCTCAACCTTCCCCTCTGCGAGGCCATTGCTCAGGTGCGTCTTTCCTTGTCCCGGTGGAGGTGCAGCCTTGTCAAATTCAGCAATTCCTGCTCAGTGGCATCTGCTGGCCGTGATGGCTGCTACAGGAACTGGTGTCCATGTGCCCCGATACCTCTGTGATATTGGGGATAAATGGTAAAGCCCACATCTCCACCTCCTGGAGGATCTCCATTGTGCTTGGTATTGCGGCTCGTACCTGTTCACACAGCCCGGTGACGAGTGAACATGTTGTCATTGTGTCACTGCCCTGTGATGTTGATTCCATGATTAAAAAAACTGGACAACCCCTTTTAATTGCATTCACTATCGTTTTATGGTTTATCATAGAAAGTTATTCGTTGTTGGTTTTCACTGTGATCAACCTGCACCTTGTACGACCTACTTTGCCCCCTGCATAAAGGGAATGGCAATCTGAATGGAGGGGACCAACCAATGAGAACAGGGTCTGCCACTCCCATCATTGTGTATATATACGAGTCCTGAGTGATGTGTTCAGCTACTTCTGACACTCCAGGGTCTGGAGCAGCAATGTCTACAGGAGTAGGCAGGTTGATCAGTAAGGAGGAATGAACCCCCTTCTCATCATTTGTGGGGTTCCCAGCTGTCAGGTGTTGCTAATAATCATACATTAGGAAGGATTTTACAGGATTATTTTGTCTAAGTTTGTGCCTACGATTGTCTCCAGCTCCTTGTGTTGCGGTGTATTACAGGCCTGTCTAGAGCGCAGCCCCTCGCTGACCCCCGCACAGCTCTCCAGCATCATCCTGTCCTTTGCTCACCTGAACTTCTTACCCAGCCAGCAGGAGGAGTTTTTCACTATGGTAAGTGTCTCCTCGTCCTCTGCCCGCAGCCTCGTCAAATTCAGGACTGCCCCTCGATGGTGACTCCTGGCCAATGGGCTGCTACATTCACTTGTAGCTCATCGACCTCATGTTCTTCCATGTAAAACATGGGGCACAGTAATGCTACAGACAATCTGCTCACAGTGATGTTGCTGTACATACATGGCCTGATGTGTCCCGGCAGGTGGTGCAGCGCCTGAGCTCGGAGCTGGACTCGCTGAGCCCCCCGCTGCTGGTGGACTTGGTGTGGTCATTGTGCGTCCTGCAGCTGGTGACCCCGGATTTTCTTCAGAAGGCTCTGGAGCCACAGATCTACAACCAGTTCATGGGTATGCTGCTCCTGACACTGCGGATGAGCCCCAGAAGCCTGCGGTGCATCAGTCCTCTGACCGCTCGTGTCTTACAGGAAACGCCAACAAACCAACCAACTACAGCCTGAAGCTAACGCAGATCAACGCCACGGCTCAGCTGGAGTGTCCGGAGTATCGGGGTCCTCTGATCCCCCTCAGCCTGCTCAGCGCCTCGTCTCCACCGGCTGGAGGCAGCAATCTGTCCGCTCTGCAGACTGACATAAGGAATGTGCTGCTGGACGTCTTCCCTGCCAAAGAAACCTGCGCCTTCAGTAGGAAGACTGTGTACGGCCATCACATAGGTGAGAGATGCATATTACTCTCCTGCTGGTGGCTCGCTGCTCTGCTTTGCTCTCCGGGTAAAGGGGGTGTTCAGAGATTTAATAGAGATCACCTGCATTAAGGATAGGTGATAAATATCCCATTATAAGCAGTCTGAGGTCTGTGTGATAGCGCAGTACCATGCACAACCACTATGCAGTATACAGCGCTGTAATTAGCAGGTTCTGAATTCTGCAGTCTCTTCATACAGCTGATCAGGGTCGGAGCTGGGTGTCTGACCACCACCAATCTGATGTTGATCGCCTATGATGGGGAAAGCTTTAATGCAGCTTTAGTCAAATTCAGGACCACCAGTGCAGTGGTGACTCCTGGCCAAAGAGCTGCCACATCATCTTGTGGTCCAAGAGCCTCATATCCTCCCGTTGGATGTGCGGATGAATTGTGCTACAGACAACTGATGATTGGGCGAGAGAAGCTTTTCCATACAACGCATCTGCCATATCTGATGTTAAAGGGGCGGCCGCTGCAGGAGCTCAGTCATCGGGCCCATCCTCTGCACAGTGAAGTCGTCACCTCCCTTGGAGATTGCTTCATCTTTCATTCATTCTTTTTATTTCTATATTCCAGATGCAGAATTTATTTACGACTCTGAAAATAAACCATTAGCTTTAAGAAATTTTGTGGACCCCCACGTTTTGCACAGCAGTGGGACGGACGCTTTACCGGAGGGAGCAAGAAGGTGAGAACATGGAGCTGTCATCCTTACGTGATCTACATATATACACACACACTGCTGTCATAGGGGTGGTCCGCTGATTGTGGATGACCCCTTAGAGCAATGCCCTGACTATGTACACGGCCGCTTCCTCAGGCTCTGATGCCTCTTCCTTCCGTCAGGTTCGCAGTGAAGAGCTGGGAGTTCTCCAACTACTGTTTACGTACCAAGGACCTGACGGGCGTGTATGCTCTGTGCCGGAGACACCTGAGGGCCGCCGGATTCTTGGTGGTAGAGGTGGGTGCTCTGATTTCTGCTGCGGGTAGGGGACAGTCTGCTATAACAGGGGCAAGTGGACAGCAAAGTGTCAGATTCCCCTCCTACACAACAGTCTGTCTTGTCCCAGTATCTTGTAGCATCCGCTCCCATTAGGGCTTCTCCTCTAGACGGATTGTATACAATAAGGGGCACAGCAGGGAGCGTCTCCAGGATCTATACAGTCACCAATTGTCACTTGTCCCTATCAGTGGGTGGCAATCAGGGGGGCACCGGCATTACCAAAGTGGGCCACACACATATGGCAGATGACTAAGTGTTGTATGTCTACTGACCTCTGAGCCGCTGCCTCCATCCCCCATCCAAGGAGTCCATACACATTAGATAATGACTGATGATAATCTCATGTGCAGCGCCAAGCAGTTGCCTCATCATCCCGATATCCAGACTGTAGAATATCTGACAGTAAGTCGCCAGTGTGATCTGCACTCTATCAAGTTGTATGGGGTGTGCAGACACTGACCTCCTGAGCAACGCGGCCCCTAAAGTGTAACCTCCCCCCTCCCCTTATTCATTGATCTGGGACTTATTTACTGTCTTAGAATATAATACGGGACAATCCCCTTTAATGACCACACACAAGCTATAACCGGGCAGTCACCAGTCCTGCCGGGGCCACATGGCTGATAGAAGGGTTGCCCTTCATTTGGGGAGTGTGGGTGTCACACCTGGGTGAATGTTACCCCCTGCTGCTGCTACAATATAACCTCCTGCTGCTGCTACAATATAACCCCCTGCTGCTGCTACAATATAACCCCCTGCTGCTGCTACAATATAACCCCCTGCTGCTGCTACAATATAACCTAACGCATCTGCCATATCTGATGTTAAAGGGGCGGCCGCTGCAGGAGCCCAGTCATCGGGCCCATCCTCTGCACAGTGAAGTCGTCACCTCCCTTGGAGATTGTGTTACCTCTCATTCATAAAATTTTTTAAATTTGTATATTCCAGATGCAGAATTTATTTACGACTCTGAAAATAAACCATTAGCTTTAAGAAATTTTGTGGACCCCCACGTTTTGCACAGCAGTGGGACGGACGCTTTACCGGAGGGAGCAAGAAGGTGAGAACATGGAGCTGTCATCCTTACATGATCTACCCATATATATCTACCCACACTGCTGTCATAGGGGTGGTCCGCTGACTGTGGATGACCCCTTAGAGCAATGCCCTGACTACACGGCCGCTTCCTCTTCCTTCCGTCAGGTTCGCAGTGAAGAGCTGGGAGTTTTCCAACTACTGTTTACGTACCAAGGACCTGACGGGCGTGTATGCTCTGTGCCGGAGACACCTGAGGGCCGCCGGATTCTTGGTGGTAGAGGTGGGTGCTCTGATTTCTGCTGCGGGTAGGGGGACAGTCTGCTATAACAGGGACAAGTGGACAGCAAAGTGTCAGATTCCCCTCCTACACAACAGTCTGTCTTGTCCCAGAATCTTGTAGCATCCGCTCCCATTAGGGCTTCTCCTCTAGACGGATTGTACACAATAAGGGGCACAGCAGGGAGCGTCTCCAGGATCTATACAGTCACCAATTGTCACTTGTCCCTATCAGTGGGTGGCAATCAGGGGGGCACCGGCATTACCAAAGCGGGCCACACACATATGGCAGATGACTAAGTGTTGTATGTCTACTGACCTCTGAGCCGCTGCCTCCATCCCCCATACACATTAGATAATGACTGGTGATAATCTCATGTGCAGCTTTAGCCTCGTAGCCAAGCAGATGCCTCATTATCCCGATATCCAGACTGTAGAATATCTGACAGTAAGTCGCCAGTGTGATCTGTACTCTATCAAGTTGTATGGGGTGTGCGGACACTGACCTCCTGAGCAATGCGGCCCCTAAAGTGTAACTTATTCATTGATCTGGGACTTATTTACTGTCTTAGAATATAATATGGGACAATCCCTTTAATGACCACACACAAGCTATAACCGGGCAGTCACCAGTCCTGTCAGGTCCACATGGCTGATAGGTTTGCCCTTCATTTGGGGATTGTGGGTGTCACACCTGGGTGAATGTTACCCCCTGCTGCTGCTACAATATAACCTCCTGCTGCTGCTACAATATAACCTCCTGCTGCTGCTACAATATAACCCCCTGCTGCTGCTACAATATAACCCCCTGTGCTGCTGCTGGCACATATAACCCCCTGTCTGCTGCTGCGCTCAATATACCCCCCTGCTGCTGCTGCTGCTACAATATAACCCCCTGCTGCTGCTGCTGCTACAATATAACCCCCTGCTTCGTGCTGCTACAATTAACCCCTCCTGCTGCTGCTGCCGCTTAACCAATATAACCCCCTGCTGCTGCTGCCATGGCTACATTTAAACCGCCCTGCTTGCTGCGCTGCTACAATATTCACCCCCTGCTGCTGCTGCTAACAATATAACCCCCTGCTGGCTGCTACAATTAACCATCCGGCTGCTGCTACAATGTAACCCCCCCCGGCTTCTGCTACATTAACCCCCCCCTGCTGCTGCTACATATCCCCCCTTCTGGCTGGCTACAATAACCCCCCTGCTGCTGCTACAATATAACCCCCTGCTGCTGCTACAATATAACCCCCTGCTGCTGCTACAATATAACCTCCTGCTGCTGCTACAATATAACCCCCTGCTGCTGCTACAGAGCTACTCCTGCTGGCTGCTACAATTGTAACCCCTCTGCTGCGACAATATAACCCCCTGCTGCTGCTACATATAAACCCCCTGCTGCTGCTACAATATACCCCCTGCTGCTGCTACAATATAACCCCCTGCTGCTGCTACAATATAAAACCCCCTGCCTTGCTTCTGCTAAATCATAACCCCTGCGGCTGCTGCTACAATATAACCCCCTGCGCTGCCGACAATAGACCCCCTGCTGCTGCTGCCGCTACATAGCACCCCCTGCGCTGCTGCTACAATATAACCCCCGGCTTGCGCCTGCTACAATAGTAAGCCCACTGCTGCTGCTGCTACCATTAACCCCCTGCTGCTGCTACAATAAATAACCCCCCGCTTCTTGCTACAATATAACACCCTGCTGCTGTGCTACATTAACCCCCTGCTGCGGCGACAATATAACCTCCTGCTGCTGCTGCTACAATATAACCCCCTCTGCTGCTGCTACAAATAACCCCCTGCTGTGCTACAATATAACCCACTGCTGCTGCTACCATATAACCCCCTGCTGCGCACAATATAAACCCCCTGCTGCTGCTACAATATACCTCCTGCTGCTGCTGTCTACAATATAAACCCCCTGCTGCGCTGCTACAATATAGACCCCCTGCTCGGGCTGCTACAATATACCCCCTGCTGCTGCGCTACAATATCACCCCCTGCTTCTGCAGCTACCATATAACCCCCTGCTCTGCTGCTAAATATACCGCCCTGCTGCTGCTGCTACCATATAACCCCCTTCTGCTGCTGCTACAATATAACCCCCTGCTGCTGCTGCTGCTGCAACATAACCCCCTGCTGCTGCTGCTACAATATAACCCCCTGCTGCTGCTGCTACAATATAACCCCCTGCTGCTGCTGCTACAAATATAACCCCCTCTGCTGCTGCGTACAATATAACGCCCTGCTTTGCTGCTGCTACATATAACCCCCTGCTGCTTCTGCTCATATACCCCCTGCTTGCTGCTGCTACATATAACCCCCGCTGCTGCTGCTACAATATAACCCCCTTCTCTGCTGCTTGCTACAATATACCCCTGCTGCGCTGCTACAATATAACCCCCTGTCTGCTGCTGCTACAATATAACCCCCTGCTGCTGCTACAATATAACCCCCTGCTGCTGCTACAATTATCAGGCCCCCTGCTGCATGCTACAATATAACCCCCTGCTTGCTGCTAATATAACCTCCTCTGCTGCTCACAATATAACCCCTCTCTGCTGCTACAATATAACCTCCTGCGCCTGCTACAAGATAACCTCCTTCTGCTGCTACAATTAACCCCCTGCTGCTGCTGACTAGAACCCCCTTCTGCTGCTACAATATAACCCCCTGCTGCTGCTTACAATATACCCCCTCTTGGCTGCTACCATAATAACCCCTGCTGCTGCTGCTACAAGAAACCTCCCCCTGCTGCTGCCGTTTGCTACAATATAACCCCCTGCTGCTGCTGCTACAATATAACCCCCTGCTGCTGCTGCTACAATATAACCCCCCTGCTGCTGCTGCTACAATATAACCCCCTGCTGCTGCTGCTACAATATAACCCCTGCTGCTGCTGCTACAATATACCCGCCTGCTGCTGCTGCTACAATATAACCCCCTGCTGCTGCTGCATACAATATAACCCCCTGCTGCTGCTGCTACAAATATAACCCCTGCTGCTGCTGCTACAATATAACCCCCTGCTGCTTGCTCGCGACAATAAACCCCCTGCTGCTGCTGCTAACTATTAACCCCCTGCTGCTGGCTGCTACAATATAACCTCCTGCTGCTGCTTGCTACAATATAACCTCCTGCTGCGGCTGTGCTACACATTACCCCCTGCTGCTGCTGCTACAGATTTAACCCCTGCTGCTGCTACAATATAACCCCCTGCGGCTGCTACCATAACCCCCTGCTTGCTGCTACAGATATAACCCCTGCTGCTGCTGCTACAATATAACCCCCGCTGCGGCTGCTACAATATAACCCCCTGCGCTGCGGCTACAATATAACCCCTGTGCTCTGCTACAATATAACCCCCTGCTGCTGCTGCTACATATAACCCCCTGCTGCTGCATCTGCTGCTAACAATATAACCCCCTGGCTGCTGCTGCTAACATATAACCCCTGCGCTGCTGCTACAACAATATAACACCCCCTGGCTGCTTCATCAAAATATAACCCCCCTGCTGGCTGCTGCTACAATATAAACCCGCTGCTGCTGCACAATATAACCTCCTGCTGCTTGCTACAATAAACCTAACCCCCTGCTCTTGCTAACAATTAACCCCCTGCTGCTGCTACAATATAACCCCCTGCTGCGGCGACAATATAACCTCCTGCTGCTGCTACAAGTATAACCCCTGCTGCTGCTTACAATATAACCCCCTGCTGCGGCTCGCAATATAACCCGCCTGCTGCTGCTAAATATACCCCCTTCTGCTGCTGCTTGCTGCAATATAAAACCCCCTCTGCGCTACAATCTAACCCCTGCTGCTGCTGCTTAAATATACCCCCTGCTGCTACAATATAACCCCCTGGCTGCCTGCTTCACAATTTAACGCCCCTGCTGCGCTACCATATAACAACCCCCTGCTAGCTGCTCTACAATATAATAACCCCCTGCTGCTGCTTGGCTACTATAACCCCCTTCTGCTGCTGCTACAATAACCCCCGCCTCGCTGCTGCAATAATAACCCCCTGCTGCTGCTCGCAATCACCCCCTCTGCTGTCTGCTGCAATTTACACTAACCCCCTGCTGCTGCTACAATATAACCCCCTGCTGCTGCTGCTACAATATAACCCCCTGCTGCTGCTGCAATATAACCCCCTGCTGCTGCTGCTGCTACAATATAACCCCCTGCTGCTGCTACAATATAACCCCCTGCTGCTTGTCTTGCTTACAATAAACCCCTCTGCTGGCTGCTGCTACAATATAACTCCCCCCCCCCCCACACCCCCCCCCCCCCCCCCCCCCCCCCACCCCACCCCCCCACCCCCCCACCCCCACCCCCCCCCCAGCCCCCCCCCCCCCCCCCCCCCCCCACCCCCCCCCCCCCCCGCCCCCACCCCCCCCCCCACCCCCCCCCCCCCCCCCCCACCCCCCCCCCCCCCCCCCCCCCCCCCCCCCCCCCCCCCTCCCCCCCCCCCCCCCCTCCCCCCCCCCCACCCCCTTTTTGTTTTTGCGTTTTTTTGTTTTTATTTTTTTTTTCGTTTTTATCCCTTTTTTTTCTGGTTTTTTGGCATTTTTTTGTGTATTTTTTATGTTGTGTTATGGGTTTTCTGGGGTTCCACCCCCCCCCCCCCCCCCCCCCCCCCCCACCCCCCTGCTGTCTACAACTATAACCCCCCCTTCTTCTGCTCCAAATAGAACCCCCGCTGCTGCTACAATATACACCCCCTGCTGCTGCTACAATATACCTCCGCTGCTGCTACAATATACCCCCTGCTGCTGCTACAATATAACCCCCTTCTGCTTGCTGCAAATATAACCCCCTGCTGCTTTCTGATTTCAATATACCCCCTGCTGCTGCTACATTAACCCCCTGCGGCTGCTACCCTTAACCCTTTTCCCCTGCGCTGCTACAATAACCACCTGCTGCTGCTACAATATAACCCCCATGCGCTCTGCATTAACCCGCCTGCCTGCTGCTGCTGCTGCACATATAACCTCCTGCTGGCTCGCTGGCTACAATATACCTCCTCTTCTGGCACAATATAACCCCTGCTGCTGCTGCTACAATAAACCCCTGCTGCTGCTGCTACCATATAACCCCCTGCGCGTGCTGCGCTACAATCTACCCCCCGCTGCTGCTGCTGTACACTTAACCCCCCTTTGGCTGCTGCTACAATATAAACACCCCCTGCGCTGCTTGCATCAATATAACCCACTAACCCCCTGCTGCTGCTCTGACAATATACCGCCCTGCTGGCTGCCTGCTACAATAGACCACCCCCTGCTGCTGCTGCTACAATCTAACCCCCTGCTGCCTGCTGCTACAATATAAACCCCCTGCTTCTGCTGGCTACATATAACCCCTGCTTCGCTGCTACATATACCCCTGCTGGCTGCTCACAATATAACCCCCTGCTTCTGCTGCTACCATATAACCCCCTGCTGCTGCTGCTCAATATAACCCCTGCGGCTGCTGCTCCAATAACCCCTGCTGCTGCTCTTACAATATAACCCCCTGCTCTGCTGCTACAATTACCCCGCGCTGCTGCTGCTGCTACAATCTAACGCCCCTGCTAAGATTACTTCGGAGGCGAGGATAATAGCTGCTGCTACAATATAACCCCCTGCTGCTGCGGGCTCAATATAACCCCCTGCTGCTGCTGCTGCTACAAGATAACCCCTGCTGCTGCTGCTACAATATAACCCCTCGCTTCTGCTACAATAAAAACCCCCTGCTGCTGCGGCTACCTATAACCCCCTGCCTGCTGCTGCTACAATGATACCCCCTGCTGCGCTGCTACATATAACCCCCTGCTGCTGCTGCTCAATATAACCCCCTGCGGTCTGCTGCTACAATATAACCCCCTCGGCTTGCTGCTACAATATAACCCCCTGCTGCTGCTGCTCAATCTAACCGCCCCTGCTGCGCTGCTACCATATAACCCCCTGCTGGCTGCTGCTACAATTCCCTCCCTGCGCTGCTGCTACAATTACCCCCTGCTGCATGCTACAATATACATAACCCCCTGCTGCTGCTGCTACCATATACCCCCTGCTGCGACTGCTACAATATAACCCCCTGCTGCGCTGCTACAATATAACCCCCTGCTCTGCTCTGCTACAATATAACCTCCTGCTGCTCGTCTACAATATAACCCCCTGCTGCTGCTCAATATAACCCCCTGCTGCTGCTACAATTAACCTCCTCTGCTGCTGCTACAATATCACGCCCTGCTGCTTGCTGCTACAATCTAGCCCCCTTCTGCCTGCTGCTACAATATACCCTCCTGGCTGCTGCTTCACAATATACCCCCTGCTGCTTGCTGCTACATATACCCCCTGCTGCTGCTGCTACAATATAACCCCTGCTGCTGCTGCTAGCTACAATATAACCCCCCTGCTGCGGCTGCCTGCTGCTGCTGCGACAATTAACCTCTCTGCTGCTGCTTGCTGCTTGCTGCTGCTGCTACTAATATAACCTCCTGCTGCTGCTGCTGCTGCTGCTGCTGCTACAATATAACCTCCTGCACACTAGGACTAATGTCACCAGAATATAACCCAGCAATGTCACAGATGTAGTGATGGGGCATTAACCCCTTCTCCTCCGCAGGTGCCTTTTTACGAGTGGCAGGACCTGAAGTCTGAGTGGCAGAAGTCGGCCTTCCTGAAGGACCAGATAAAGAAGGTGGTGGCCGAGGAGATGTCCCTCTGATAGGCGGAAGATGAGGGGGTGGGATGTGTATATATTTATGAATGTTGCCCCCCTCCTCTGCTGGATAGGCTGAACTACTGCCCGGCTCAGGGGGGGGGGGGGCTCTGTTTTAGGATATTATATATTTTATTGTGGCCAAGGAAATGATTATCTGGAGCGAAATTCTCTCAATGAAACCTCTTCCCCATGAGATCTGTGTGCGAGTCGTGTTTTGCTTCTGATGAATATTTAGCCGTATGGACCAGGACGGAGGTCACCCACCTACCTCAATAATAGTGAGACCCAGCATGCCCCAGTCACAGAGGAGGGGACCCCTGAGACTGAAACCAATATATACCAGGGGTGGGGGAAGAGTCTGCATGATAAACCAGATTATGTACAATGTATATAAATAAATCTTGGGGTTTTGCTTTTCTTATAGTTTGTGTCTGGGCTCTGAGCCTTGCACGCCAAATCATATTTATATTTCTTCCTTGTGCTGTGTATGGTCCTGTTTTGTGGTTTCCCTCCGTTTCTGGTTGTTTCCTCCTCCCACACTCCAAAAAAAAACAAAACAAAACTTACTGTTCGGATGTTTAGATTGGGGCAGGAACCAATTACATCTTTGGTGCAGCGCTGCTAATCTGTGTGCGCTAATAAATAAAGAAAAAGTATTATACAGAGCGCCCAAGGAAATAATAATGACTTGAATGCCAGCTCGGAAGGTCCAGACAAGGAATCACCCACCACCACCTATAGAAAAAACCGCAGCATCCCCCAAGATAAAGTGTAAAATTTCGTTTAATTTTTTTACTGCAACTTGGTCCTCTAACGATAGGAACCTTTCTCAAGCAAAAAAAAAATCACAAGTGGCAAGTGGCAGATACACAGTAATACTAAAAAAAACCTCAATGCCATCATCACCTATGTATGTAATTTAAGAATGAATACTACATTCTAAATCAACGACAGCAGTCCCCGGGTTTACGTATAAGATAGGGTTCTGGAGGTTTGTTCGTAAGGTGAATTTGTAGGTGAAGTCGAAACTGTATCGTTTATAGTTGGTAGATCCAGACAAAAAAAACTTTTTGCCCCAGTGACAATTGAGTTTCCAAATTTTTTTGCTGAATGGACTCAAGGATTATCACTCGCTTCCTTTACAGACACTTTACAGCGATCATGGCAGACTGAGGCTTATATAAAACAATCCAGAGACTTCTCTAAAGTCAGGGGGCGTCTGTAACTAGGTGTGTCTGTAAGATCGCGTGTCCCTGAGTAGGGGGCCGCCTGTATATTACATATTCCCCATAAACACATAATATGGATAAAACAGTGCGATTACATAGTGTCCTTACACCTCAGACGTGATACAACATCTCCATGTATCAAGTATATTAATTCCAGTGAATACAATCTACAATCACACAATCTCATCACTATCACAAATCTCTGTGCTTTCCTACCCGGGGGTGATAGATGCCGGGGTCTGCCTTGGCAGGAGGTAGAGGGTCATGACTGATGGTTTGGTGGTCACTTACCTCCTCCAGTATGTGATCACCCAGTAAGTGATTCCCCATGCCCGGAGTGATATAAGGGTCAGTAGTGATGTGGAGGGGGTTGTATGTGCAGCAGAACACAAGGACCCCGGACAGGAGCAGAGGCGCTGTGCCGGCCTTACTTACCCCAGGGAAGGCAAACGCCACACAAATAGTCGGGGAATGGGATGCAGTGACTGAGCGGAGAGGGGGACGCCTTGTATGGTATTCCGGATCAGCTGCGGGGGTCTGGGCAGGAGCAATGGGAGGAAGAACAGTCTCTACCACAAGCTGTGGGGAGATGGATGAGGCAGGACCCTTGAAGCCTCCTCTAGCACATCCAATGACTTCTATACGTCTGTTCAGACCTGGCTTGTGTCACAGAGGGATGTGTGTACAAGGTCTTACTAGCCTCCTAGGGACAGAGCTGGTACCAAAGGTTCTGAGTGCAATGACATTACGGTTTTGTGTGTAATTACAGTGATGGCCGCCTCCTGTAGACGTCACACAGATCTACACATGGGAATTATCCTATAGAAGACCCTATAGACTCTGACATTGCAGATGTCACCATAACTCATCCACTCAATCCCGTTATTATGCTTCCAGTTACAGCCATGGTTTCTGTGTGGAAACTGCATCATGACCACACAAATAATTTAAAAAAAAAAAAAAAAAAACATTCCCTCTGCATGTCTGCTGTCAGCTCCCTACTCCCCCATTCCCCCTGTGTCTCTGCTGTCAGCTCCCTACTCCCCCATTCCCCCTGTGTCTCTGCTGTCAGCT
>WNYA01002411.1:16564-42015 GCA_019512145.1 Engystomops pustulosus
AACCCCCGGTTGCTTCTAAGACTAGCGGTGTACCGAGGGCCCGATCGCTAGCGTGTCAATCATGACCCCCTCTGTCTGTGCACTACTATACCCCCGGACTCTTCTGCTATGCTGGAGCTGTAGTGTCAAAGGAGGTATATCACCGCAGCCACATCGGTGAGTGCTGCTACAAAATTAACGCCCGCTTTTCTCTGCGACAATATACCGGCACGCAAAACAATTACAGCTACACTATAACCCCTGCGCTGCTGTCTCATCTACACTATAACACCCTTATGCTCTACAATGAACCCCCTGCTTCTGCTTCTAACAAGATAACCCCCTGCTGCGCTCTACAATAACCCCCTGCTGGCTGCTGCTACATATAACCCCCTTTGCTTGCTGCTGCGCAATAACCCCCAAACCAACTCTCCCTGCTGCGCTGCAATATACCCCCCTTCTGCTGCTGCTTCAATATAACCCCCCTCTGCTGCTACCATATAACCCCCTCTGCGGCTGCTACAATATAACCCCCTGCGTCGCTGCAATATAAACCCCATGCTGCTTCTGCTGACAATATACCCCCTGCTGCGTCACCATATAATATAAGAAACCCCCGCTGCTGCTGCTACAGATATAACCCCTGCTGCTGCTGCTACAATCTCACCTCCTTGCTGCTAGCTACAATATAACCCCCTGCTGCTGCTACATAGACCCCCTGCCTGCTCTACAATATACCCCCTGCTGCTGCTCCAATAAACCTCCTGCGGCTCTCAATATAACCCAACCCCGCTGCTGCTGCTACAATATAACCCCCTGCTGCTGCTGCAATCTAACCCCCTGCTGCAGCTGCTGCCATATAACCCCCCTGCTGCTGTCTACCATAATAAACCCCTGCTGCTGTACCATATACCCTCCTGCTGCTGCTACAATCAACCCCCTGCTGCGCACAATATACCCCCATGCTCGCTGCAATATAACCCCCTGCTTCGCTTCTGCTGCTGTCAATATAACCCCCTGCTGCTGCTGCTACAATAAACCTCCTGCTGCTGCTACACATATAACCCCCCTCGGTGCTGCAAATATACCCGCTGCTGACACATATAACCCCCTGTCTGCTGCTGCTACAAGATATACCCCCTGCTGCTGGCTGCTACAATCATACCCCCTTGCTGCTGCTGCTACAATATAACCCCCCTGCTGCTGCTGCTACATAAACCCACCCTGCTGCTCTGCCATAACCCTGCTGCTCACAATATAACCCCCTTCTTCCTTTACTACCTCCTGCCCTGCTACAGTATACCTCCTTCTGCTGGCTAGCTCACATATAACTCCCCTCTGCTGCTGGGCTACCATATAATAACCCCCTGCTGCTCTGCTACAATATACCTGTTTCACATATAACCCCCTGCCTGCTGCTGCTACAATATACCCCCCTGCTGCTGCTGCTAAGGACATATAACCACCCCCTGCTCGCTTGCGTACAACTATATAAACACCCTCCTGGCTGCTGCTGGCATAACAAAAAAAAGAATAAACCCCCTGCTGCTGCTGTCTACAATCTAACCCCCTGGTGCTAACTACCTCGCTGCTGCACCAATCTCAACCGACCCCTGACTTGCCTGCTTCTACATATAACCCCCCTGCTTGCTGCTGCTACAATACGCTCGCTAATAACCCCGATGCCTTAATACCCCCTGCCTGCTGCTGGCTGACAATATAACCTGCCCTCACACCCTGCTGCTCTGCCTGCTACAATATACCCCACTCTTGCTGTGCTAAAATGAACCCTTAACCCAGCTGCTCTGCTACAATACTACCACCCTGCTGCTGCTGCTACAAAATAACCCCCTGCTGCTGCTGTCTTAAACCCTGCTTGCCTAATCTGCTGCTTGGTGTACTATACTCTCTGCTTCTTACAATATAACCCTCTCTGCTGCTTAACCCTGCTGCGCTACAATCCGCGTCTCTATACCCCCGCGCTGCTGCTCATTACCCGCTGCTCTACAAATATAACCCCCTCTGCTGCTGCTACATACCGCTGGCTGCTGCTGCTCATAACCGCTGTCTACAAAACCTGCTTGTACAATACTTGTCTAAATAACCCTGTTCGGTCTGCACCAAACCCCTTCTTGTAAAACCCGCTGTTCACATATAACCTTCGCGAAATAACCCCCGCTGTGGCTGTAACCCGGACAATATAACCCCCGCTGCTGTGCTCTCTATAGCTGCTGGCTATAATTAACCCGGCTCCCGTGCTCACAAAACCGCTGCCCCACAACCCCATTAGGAAAAACAAAAAACTAGTCACATATACGCTTCCATTAGTGGCACTTAACCCCTTCTCTTTCAGTCCGCGGTGCCTTTTAGAGTGGCAGGACCTGAAGTCTGAGTGGCCGAAGTCTGGCCTTCCTGATAGACCCAGATAAAGAAGGTGTGTGGCCAGGAGATTCCCTCTGAATAAGGCGGAATGATGAGTGGGTTTGGAGTTGTATTATTTATGAATGTTGCCCCCCTCACGCTGCTGGTATGAGGCTATGACTGCCGGCTCAGGGGGTGGGTGGGGGTGCTCTGTTTTAAAGGTATATATATTTTATGTGGGCCACGGAAATTGATTTTATCTGAGCGAATTCTCTCAATGAACCTCTTCCCCATGAGATCTGTGTGCGATCGTGTTTGCTTCTGATGATATTTAGCCTGTATGGACCAGGACGGCGTCACCCACCTACCTCAATTAAGTGATTTTAGATCCCAGTCATGCTGTCCCCTTCCACAGATGAGGGACCCCTGAGACTGAAAACCAATTATACCATGGGGTGGGAAGAGTCTGCAGATAAACCAGATTATCTACAGGTATAGAAATAAATCTTGGAATTTTGTCTTTTTAATTATTTATATTTTGTCTGGGGCTCTTGACCTTGCACCCAAATCATATTTATATTTCTTCCTTGTGCTGTGTATGTTCCAGTTTGTGTGGGTTTCCTCCGGGTTTTCCGGTTTCCTCCCACGCTCCAAAGAAAAAAAAAACAAACTTACTGTTAGGATGTTTAGATTGGGAGCAGGGACCAATTTACATGCTTTGTGCAGCGCTGCGGAATCTGTGTGCGCTATATAAATAAGATATTATTATTACCGAGCAGCCCAAGGAAAATAATTAGACTTGAGTGGCAAGGCTTCTGAGGTCCCAGACAAGATCACCCACCCTATGAAAAAAACGCAGCACCCCCAAATTAAGTGTAAAATTTAGTTTATTTTTTTTAAAACTGCGACCATTTTGGGTCTCTAACGAAGGAACCTTTCTCAACAAAAAAGTCCACAATTGCAAGGGTGGCAGTACACCAGTTATAAAAACAAAACTCAAGTGACACTCATTCACCTATGTATGTTTGTAAGGTAAAGTTGACGATCCCTTACATTATAAAAAATACATCACAGGTTGCAGTCCCGGGTTACTTCAGCTAAGCTAGATGGTCTGGAGGTTTTTTCTTTAGTTTGATTTGTCATGTAGAAGTCGAAACTGTTTCGTTTTAATAGTTGTTTAGATTCCAGACAAAAAAACTTTTCTGTCCCCAGTGACAATTGGAGTTTTCCAATTTTTTACCGTTTGTTGCTGTATGTCCTCTTAATGGACCAAGATTTCAACTAGAAGTCTTCATTACATGACACTTATTTAAGCTGTATCATGGCAGCCTGGGTTATAGTAAAACATCCAGAGAGTTCTCTAAAGGGTCAGAGGGGTCTGTCTGTAACGAGGGTTTGTCTGTAAGTCGGTTGTCCTTAAGTGGGACCGCCGTATATTACATATTCCCCTACACATAATATGGATAAAACAGTGCGAGTTACTGTGTCCTTACACCTCAACCTGATACAGACATCTCCATGTCATCAGTATATAATTCCCAGTGAATACACTCACAATCAAAAACCAATTCCCCAACCATCTCTCACTAATCACAAATCTCTGTCTTCCGACCGCGGGTGGATAATGCCGGTCTGCCTTGGCAGGAGGTAGAGGGGCATGACTGTGGTGTTGGTGGGCCCCTTTGTACAACCGATCCCCAGCCAGTAGTATCAACCCCAGTAGTGATTCTTCCCCCATGCCCGATGTAATATAGGGTCAGTATGATTTGAGGGGTTGGTATGTGCACGAACACAGGGACCCCCCCCGGACAGGAGCTCAGAGGCGCTGTTCCGGCCTTACGTACCCCAGGAAGGAAACCCACACAAATAGTCGAGGAATGGGAGCAGTGAACTGAGCGGAGAGGGGGACGCCTTGTATGGTAATCTTGATCACTCGGGGTCTGGGCAGGAGCAATGGAGGAATATTCGTCCTACCACAAGCTTGGGATATGGTGAGGCAGGACCCTTGAGCGCCTCCTCTACACATCCAATGACTTCTTCGTTCGTTCAACCTGTCTTGTGTCACAAGGATGTGTACAGGTCTTACTAAGCCTCGTAGGTACAAGCTGGTACCAAAGGTTCTGGAGTGCCAATGACCTGTAAGACCTGTTTTTTGGTTGGTAATCTACAGTGAGGCGACCCCTGGCCCCGCCACGCCCCTGTTCTGACTTGCACCGCGATCATACTACCATGTGAATTATCCTATAGAAGACCCTATGAACTCCTGGACATTGCAGATGTTCACCGATAACTCATCACACATCAGTATGACTCCGTTATTATGCTTCCGGTTACAAGCCAGGTTTTCTTGTGGTAGAACTGCGCATCATCTGACCCACACAAAGAAGTTTCAATAAAAAAAAACAAAACAAACCATTCCCTTTGCTGTTGTCTGCTTGTCAGCTTCCCTACCTACCCCCTTCCCTCTCATTCCCTCCTGTGTCCTCTGCTGTCAGCATGCCCCTACTCCCCGCCCCCATTCCCCCCTGTGTCCTCTGTTGCTAGCTTCTCTACTTCCCCTCCAGCTTCCATCCCATTCCCCCCCTGTGTCTTGGCTTTGTCAGCCCCTATTCCCCACTCCCACCATTCCGCCCTGTGTCTCTGCTGTCAGCTCTCCCTACTTCCCCCATTCCCCCAGCGTCTTCTGCCGTGCACTCCCTACTCCCCCCACACCTGTCATGATCCCACGTCGGTCCCCCGTGTCATCTGCTGTCAGCTCCCTACTCCCCAGGGTCTCCTTGCTGTCAGCTCCTACCTACACAAACCCCAGTGGTCTCGTGCGTTTCAGCGTCCTCACTCCCCAGTTCTCGCTGTCGACTCGCCCCTACTCCACCGCTCGTGTTGTCACTCCCCCAGTAACCCAGCTTCCTCTGTGCTTTTCCCGCCGTCCCTAACTCCCCCCACAATCTCTCTTCCGCTCCCGCTGCCCACCCCATCGTCTCCTGCTGGTCAGCCGTCCTCACCCTATACGACTGTCCCGCTGTCCTCCCTGCTCCCCCAGGGTCCGGCTGCGCTCCCTGCTCCACCATTCCCCCTGTGTCCTCGGCGGTCAGCTCCCCGTCTCACCATTCCCCTGTGCCTCTGCTGTCAGCTCCCTGCTCCACCATTCCCCCTGTGTCCTGCTGTTTGTCAGCTCCCTCGCTCCCCATACCCACTGTGCCTCTGCTGTCAGCTCCCTGCTCCACCATTCCCGGTGTCTCTGCTGTCAGCTCCACTGCTCCACCACCATTCCCCAGCTCCTCTGCTGTCAGCTCCCTGCTCCCCACCATTCCCCTGTGGTCTCTGCTGTCAGCTCCCTGCTCCACCATTCCCCAGGCTCTCCTGCTGTCAGCTCCCTCTCCAACATTCACTGTGTGTCCTCTGCTGTGAGCTCCCTGCTCCACCATTCCTGTGTTCCTCCTGCTGTCACTCCCGCTCCACCAACCCCTGTGTCTCTGCTGTCAGCTCCCGCTCCACCATTCCCCCTGTGCCTCTGCCGTCACCTCCCTGCTCCACCATTCCCCCTGTGCCTCGCTGTTCAGCTCCCGTCTCTACCATTTCCCCCTGTTCCCTGCTGTCAGCTCCCTGCTCCACCATTCCCCCTGTTCTCTGCTGTCAGCTCCCTGCTCCACCATTCCTCCTGTTCTCTGCTGTCAGCTCCCTGCTCCACCATTTCACTGTGTGTCTCTGCTGTCAGCTCCCTGCTCCACCATAACCCCTGTGTCTCTGCTGTCAGCTCCCTGCTCCACCATTCCCCCTGTTCTCTGCTGTCAGCTCCCGCTACACCTCTCCTTTGAACTATCCCCCCAGCGTCTCTGTCTTATCGCTCCCTGCTCCACCATTCCCCTGTGACTCTGCTGTTAGCTCCCTGCTCCACCCCCCCCTGTGCTCGTGTTCAGCTCCCGCTCCACCATTCCACAGCGTCTCTGTGGTCAGCTCCCTGCTCCACCATTCCCCCTGTTCCTCTGCTGTCAGCTCCCTGCTCCACCATTCCCCTGTGTCTCTACTGTCAGCTCCCTGCTCCACCATTCCCCCTGTGTCTCTGCTGTCAGCTCCTGTCTCCACCCATTCCTCCTGTGTCTCTGCTGTCAGCCCCTGCTCCACCCCTTCCCTCTGTGTCTCTGCTGTCAGCTCCTGCTCCCCACCATTCCTCCTGTTCTCTGCTGTCAGCTCCCTGCACCACCATTCCCCCTGTGTCTCTGCTGTCAGCTCCCTGCTCCACCACCTCCTGTGTCTCTGCTGTCAGCTCCCCTGCTCCACCATTCCTCCTGGGTCTCTGCTGTCCGCTGCCTGCTCCCACATTCCCTTCCCCCTGGTCTCTGCTGTCAGCTCCCTGCTCCACCATTCCTCCTGTGTCTCTGCTGTCAGCTCCCTGCTCCAGCCATTCCCCATGTGTCTCTGCTGCAGCCCCCTGCCACCATCCCGTCTCTGCTGTCACCCTCCCTGCACTGTACGGGTGGTGTGCATTCTGGTTTGGCTCCCTGCTCCATACCATTCACTGTGTGTCTCTTGCTGTCAGCTGCCTGCTCCACCACCTTCCCCTTGTGTCTCTGCTGTCAGCTTCCCTGCTCCACCATTCCCCCTGTGTCTGTCTGTCAGCTCCCTGCCCACCATTCCCCTCATTATGTCTCTGCTGTCAGCTCCCTGCTCCACCATTCTCCTGTGTCCTCTGCTGTCAGCTCCCTGCTCCACCATTCCTCCTGTGGCGTCTCTGCTGTCAGCTGCTCTGCTCCACCATTCCCCCTGTGTCTCTGCTGTCCAGTCTCCCTGCTCCACCTTCCCTCCTCTTGTGCTCTGGTGGCAGCTCCCGTCCACCATTCCCCCAGCGTCTCTGGGTCAGCTCCCTTCCACCATTCCCCCTGTGTCTCTGCTGTCAGCTCCCTGCTCACCCATTCCTCCTGTGTCTCTGCTGTCAGCTCCCTGCTCCACCATTCCCCCTTGTCTCCTGCTGTCAGCTCCCTGCTCCACCATTCCTCCTCTCCTGTGTCTCTGCTGTCAGCTCCTGCTCCACCATTCCCTCTGTTGTCCTGCTGTCAGCTCCCTGCTCCACCATTCCTCCTTCTGTCTCGCTGTCAGCTTCCCTGCCCACCATTCCCCTGTGTCTCTGCTGATCAGTCTCCCTGACTCGCACCATTCCATCCTGTGTCTCTGCTGTCAGCTCCTGCTCCACCATTCCCCCTGTGTCTCTGCTGCTCATCTCTGCTCCACCATTCCCCCTGTGTCTCTGCTGTCAGCTCCCTCTCCACCATTCCTCCTGTGTCTCTGCTGGCAGTCCTGCTCCACCATTCCTCCTGTGTCTCTGCTGTCAGCTCCCTGCTCCACCATTCCTGTCTGTGTCACATGCGGTACGGTGGCGTTCTGGGTTGGCTCCCTGCTCCACCATTCACTGTGTCTCTTCTTCTCTGTCTGTCAGCTGCCTGCTCCACCACTTCCCCCTGTGTCTCTGCTGTCAGCTCCCTGCTCCACCATTCCCCTGTGTCGTTCTGTCAGCTCCTGCTCCACCATTCCCCCTGTGTCTCTTCTGTCAGCTTCCTGCTCCACCATTCCCCCTGGTCTCTATTTGTCAGCTCCTGCTCTCCCCATCCCCGCGTCTCTGCTGTCGCTCCCTGCTCCACCATTCCCGCGTGTCCTCTGCTGTCAGCTTCCCTGCTCCACCATTCCCCCTGTGTGCTCTTCTGTCAGCTCCCTGCTCCACCATTCCCTCTGTGTCCTTTGCTGTCAGCTCCCGCTCCACCCATTTCCCCCTGTGTCTCTTTCTGTCGCTCCCTGCTCCACCATTCCCCTGTGTCTCTGCTGTCAGCTCCCTGCTCCCCCATTCCCCCAGCGTCTCTGCTGTCAGCTCCCTGCTCCACTCCCATTCCTCCTGCGTCTCTGCTGTCACTCACTGCTCCACCATTCCCCTGTGTCTCTGCTGCTCCAGCTCCCTGCGCCACCATTCCCCCTCCCCCTGTGCTCTTGTCTGCCGGTCGCTCCCTGCGCCACCACCATTCCCACTGGTGTCTCTGCGGTCCAGCATCCCTGCCCACACCATGCCCCTGTGTCTCTGCTGTCGCTCCCTGCTCCACACCATTCCCCTGTGTCTCTGCTGTCAGCTCCCTGCTCCACCATCAGCCTGTGTCTCTGCTGTCAGCTCCCGGCTCCAGCCATTCCCCCCCTGTTTCCTGCTGTCAGCTCCCTGCTCCACCATTCCCTGTGTCGCTGCTGTCAGCTCCCTGCTCCAACCATTCCTCCTGTGTCTCTCTGTCAGCTCCCGCTCCACCATTCCCCTGTGTCTCTGCCGTCAGCTCCCTGCTTCCACCATTCCCCTGTGTCTCTGCTGTCAGCTCCCTGCTCCACCATTCCCCTCGTCTCCGTCTCTGCTTCAGTCCTGCTCAGTCAGCTTCTCCCGCTCCATCCACCCATTCCCCTGCGCCTGCGTCTTGTCAGCTCCCTGCTTCCACCATTCCCCTGTTGTCTCTGCTGGTCAGCATTCCCTGCTCCAGAACGTGCATAGCCATGCCCCTTGGTCTCTGCTGTCAGCTCCCTTGCTTCCAGCCATTTTCCCCCCCCCCTGGTGTCGCTCTGTCAGCTCCCTGCTCCCCATTCCCCCTGGTCTCTTCTGTCAGCTCCCTTGCTCCACCATTCCCCTCCTGTCTCTGCTGTCCAGCTCCCTGCTCCACCATCTCCCCTGTGTCTCTGCTGTCAGCTCCCTGCTCCACATCCCCTGTTCTCTGCTGTCAGCTCCTGCTCACCATTCCCGTGTCCTCTGCTGTCAGTCCTTGCACTGTCAGGTTAAGGGGCAGTTACTGGTTTGGCTCAGTTGTCTGTCAGAGAGACTTGTATGTGGGATTCTGTATCGTGACACCTCTGACTGAAACAACTTCAATCTTCCCGCGCTATTTCGGAGAACTCTGACTGCGCACGCGCCCCATTTCCCCCACCCGTGTCGATAAAAGTTGGTTTTGTTGACAACGGCGTCGCTTTGTGCCTGGACCCTCGAGCGGTGCCGACTTTAGGACCGCGTGCTCGATGTGGGCGGGCTACAGAGCATCGGGGTCCTGGTGGGGCTGGGACGCATGGAAATAAACAGGACGAATACCGTATCCTCGGTGGGAGTGGCGTAGCCCCGGTGGCGGGAGTTGAGCCCATTCCCATCACATGAATGTATCAGCGATGATGTACAGCTGATGGAAGGATCTGAATGAATTAGGTGGGCGGAATTGTTTATGATGGACGTTAGTCGGGAGGGGCTTATAGTTGATAGTCAGTTTCGTGAGGGAGGCTGGTGTGTGTCCTTAGCAATGACTGACAGTCTCAGTGGGCGGGTTTAATCTCGGTCTGTAGCTTGGATGGGCGTGTTCTCGGTGTGATTGACGTCGTGTCCGGGCGGGGCCTGTATGAGTGGCAAGCTGCAGTGGGCGTGCCCCCGTGTGGATTGGCAGCCGGAGGGAGGGTCTCTCCCGCGCGCCAGGCCGCAGCAGCATTCCCCCCGGCGAGCACGAGTGGTGGCGGCGATGAAACAAAGGCAGGGTCGCTGAGCGGCCCCGCGGCTGTAAACGGCCGCATCAGCGAGGGGACGGCAGGCTGGCGGAGCCAGTGCAGAGGATACGGCGCCCCGCGGAGAGGAGGTGCGGCCGGCGGGGAGGAAGGCAGCCCGGCCACACGCCAGTACCAGGCGGGCCCCGCCGGGAGGAACCCCGGAGAGATCCCGAGGAGGAAGAGGACGGCGAGGAGGAGGACGACAAGAGGAGGAAGGAGGAGTGTGAGGGGGGGGATGAGAGGACTACGGCGACGGGGCACTCCATGGCGGCGGCAGCAGGATCGGCGGCGCCTCTGGCCCAGCCCGGAGGAAGGACGGGGGCCCCGCCGCCAATTCTGGGAGAGCCCCGACACCGTGTCCACTGGACGGCGTGCGCGTGGTGGATCGGCAAGAACACAAGAAGGTAGTGGCGGCCTACACATCGCGGGGGCCTCGAGTAATGGTCCTGCCCGCCGGCCTACACGCCGGGACTCGAGTAATGGTCCTGCCCGGGCCGGGCCTACACAGCCGGGGACTCGAGTAATGGTCCTGCCCGGGCCGGGCCT
Organism: Engystomops pustulosus; assembly: GCA_019512145.1. Taxonomy (NCBI): domain Eukaryota; kingdom Metazoa; phylum Chordata; class Amphibia; order Anura; family Leptodactylidae; genus Engystomops; species Engystomops pustulosus. Next base: position 26,987 of record WNYA01002411.1, read on the forward strand.
ACACAGCTGGGGCCTGTCTAATAATTTATGAGGATGAGGGGGACACAAGAGCTTACAGTCTATGAGGATGAGGGGTACAAGAAAAGCTTACAGCTATAAGATAGGGGTGACCAAGAGCTTACGTCTATGAGTGAGGGGACACAAGAGCTTACAGTCTAATTGAGGATGAGGGGTGAACCAGAGCTACAGTCTATGAGGATGAGGGGGGACACAAGAGCTTACACTCTATGAGATGAGGGGGTGACACAAAGAAAAAAGCTTACACTCTATGAGGATGATGGTTGACACAAGAGCTTACACTCTCTGAGGATGAGGGGGTGACACAAGAAGCTTACACTCTAGGAGGATGAGGGGGGTACACAGAGTCTTACAGTCTATGAGGATGAGGGGTGACACAAAGCTTACAGTCTTATGAGGAGATGGGGGGACAAGCTTACACGCTATAGGATGATGTTGGGTGACACATAAGCTTACACTCATATGAGGATGAGTGGGGTGACACAAGAGCTTACAGTCTTATGAGGATGAGGGGGGGAAACAAGAGCTTACACTCTATGAGGTATGTAGGGTGACACAAAGCTTACAGTCTTATAGGATAGGGGAGGACACAAGAGCTTACACTCTATGAGAGAGGTGTGACACAGAGCCACTCTATGAGATAGGGGGTACACAAGAGCTTACAGTCTATGAGGAGGGGGTGACACAAGATGACTTCACCGTCTATGAGGATGAGTGGAGGGACCACAAGAGCTTACAGTCTATGGGGATGAGGGTGACACAAGAGCTTACAGTCATGAGGATGAGGGGTGACACAAGAGCTTACAGTCTATGAGGATGAAGGGGTGACACATGGCTTACAGTCTATGAGGATGAGGGGGAACACAAGAGCTTACGTCTGAGTTGAGGACCAGTACATCTGAGGATGAGGAGGGACACAGAGCTTCCAGTCTATGAGATGAGGGGGTGACACAAGAGCTTACAGTCTATGAGGATGAGGGGTGACACAAAGCTTACAGTCTATGAGGATGAGGGGTGACACAAAGCTTACAGCTATGAGGATAGGGGTGACACAAGAGCTTACAGTCTATAAGATGAGGGGGTGACCCAAGAGCTACAGTCTATGAGGTGAGGTAAACGAGCTACAGTCTTGAGGATGAGGGTGACACAGCTTACAGTCTATGAGGATGAGGGGGGACACAAGCTTACAGTCTATCTATGAGGATGAGTATGACACAAGAGTGCTTACAGTCTATGAGGATGAGGGTGACACAAAGCTTACAGTCTAGAGGATGATGGTGACACAATACTTACAGTCTATGAGGATGAGGGGGTGACACAAGAGCTTACAGTCTATGAGGGACTGAGGGGTGACACAGAGCTTACAGTCTAATGAAGAGAGGGGTGACCACAGAGCTTCAGTCATGAGGATGGGGGGACACAGAGCTTACAGTCTATGAGGATGAGGGGTACACAAGAGCTTAACAGTCTATAGGATGAGGGGTGAAACAGAGCTTACAGTCTGAGGATGAGAGGGACACAAGAAGCTTACAGTCTGAGTGAGTGATGGAGAGGACACAAGCTTACAGTCTATGAGGATGAGGGTGACACAGATGAGCTTGACAGTGCTAGTTGATGAGATGGGTGGTGACACAAGAGCTACAGTCTATTAGGATGAGGAGGTGACACAGAGCTTACTCTTAGGATGAGGAGGACACTAAGTATGAGGTTCAAGGGGACACAAAGCTTACAGTCTTGAGGATGAGGGGGAACCACAAGCCTTACATCTATGAAGGAGAGAGGGACAAAGAGCTTACAGTCATTATATAGGGGGTGACACAAGAGCTTACAGTCTATGAGGGAGGGAAACGAGCTTACAGTCTATGAGGATGAGGGGTGACACAAGAGCTTACAGTCTATGAGGAAGAGGGGAGGACACAAGGCTTACAGTCTATGAGGATGAGGGAGGCACAAGAGCTTACAGTCTGATGGATGAGTGGAGGACACAAGAGCTACGTCTTGAGGATAGGTGTGGACACAAGAGCTTACAGATTGTGCACAAGAGCTTACAGTCTATGAGGATTAGGGGGGACACAAGAGCTTACTCTATGAGGATGTAGGGGATGACACAAGAGCTTCAGTCTATGAGGGATGATAGTCGGGATGACACAAGACTTACGTCTATGAGGGAGTGGGGTGGATGACACAAGAGCCTTCCCTGCTCCACCATTCCCCCTGTGTCTCTGCTGTCAGCTCCCTGCTCCACCATTCCTCCTGTGTCTCTGCTGTCAGCTGCCTGCTCCACCATTCCTCCTGTGTCTCTGCTGTCAGCTCCCTGCTCCACCATTCCCCCTGTGTCTCTGCTGTCAGCTCCCTGTTCCACCATTCCCCTGTGTCTCTGCTGTCAGTTCCCTGCTCCACCATTCCCCCTGTGTCTCTTCTGTCAGCTCCCTTCTCCACCATTCCCCTGTGTCTCTGCTGTCAGCTCCCTGTACTGTACAGGGTGGCGGGGGCAGTTCTGGGTTTGGCTCAGTGTCTGTCAGGAGAGACTTGTATAAGGCTCTTGTGTCATCCACCCCACTCCCTCATAGACGTAAGTCTTGTGTCATCTCCCACATCCTCATAGACTGAAGCTCTTGTGTCATCCCCACATCCTCATAGAGTAAGCTCTTGTGTCCCCCCTACATCCTCATAGACTGTAAGCTCTTGTGTCACCATCTCATGTAAGCTCTGTGTCCACCCTATCCTCATAGACTGTAGCTCTTGTGTCCTCCACTCATCCTCAGACTGTAAGCTCTTGTGCCTCCCTCATCCTCATAGACTGTAAGCCTTGTGTCCTCCCTCTCTCCTCATAGACTGTAAGCTCTTGTGTCACCCCTCATCCTCATAGACTGTAAGCTCGTTTCCCTCTCCTCATAGGACTGTAAGCTCTTGTGTCACCCCCTATATATGACTGTAAGCTCTTTGTCCCTCCTCTCCTCATAGATGTAAGCCTTGTGGTTCCCCCTCATCCTCATAGACTGTAAGCTTTGTGTCCCCCTTGATCCTCATGACTGTAGACTCTGTGTCCTCCTCATCCTAAGAGTAAGCTCTGTGTCACCTCCTCATCCTCAATAGACTGTAGCTCTTGTGTCACCCCCATCTCATCAACTAGCACTGTAAGCTCATCTGTGTCACCACCTCATCCTCATAGACTGTAAGCTTGTGTCCCTCCATCACTCCTAGACTGTAAGCTTCTTGTGTCCCTCTCATCCTCAGACATGTAAGCTCTGTGTTCACCCTCATCCTCATAGACTGTTAAGCTCTTGTGTCCCCTCATCCTCATAGACTGTAAGCTCTGTGTCCCCCTCATCCTCATGACTGTAAGCTCTGTGGTCACCCCTCTCTTCATTAGACTGTAAGCTCTGTGTCACCCTCATCCTCATAGACTGTAAGCTCTTGTGTCACCCCCTCATCCTCATAGACTGTAAGATTGTGTCACCCTCATCCTCATAGACTGTAAGCTATTGTGTCACCCTCATCCTCATAGCCTGTAAGCACTCTTGTTCATACTCATCCTCATAGATAGACTTAAGGCTTGTGTCACCCCCTCATCCTCATAGACTGTAAGCTTGTGTCACCCTCATCCTCAAGACTGTAGCTCGTTTCCTCACCTCATAGACTGTAGCTCTTGGGTCCCCCCTCATCTATAGACTGTAAGCTCTTGTGTCACCCCTATCCTCATGCTGTAAGCTTTGTGTCACCCCTCATCTCATAGACTGTAGCTTTGTGTCACCCCTCATCCTCATAGACTGTAAGCTCTGTGTCACCCCCTCATCTCATAGACTGGAAGCTCTGTGTCCTCCTCATCCTCTAGATGTAGCTGGTCCTCTCACTCAGACGTAAGCTCTTTGTTCCCCCTCATCCTCATAGACTGTAAGCATGTGTCACCCCTCATCCTCATAGACTGTAAGCTCTTGTGTCACCCCTCATCCTCATAGACTGTAAGCTCTTGTGTCACCCCTCATCCCATAGACTGTAAGCTCTTGTGGTCCTCCCACTCATCCTCATAGACTGATAGCAGATCTTGTGTCCCCTCCTCCTCATAGACTGTAAGCTCTTGTGTACCCCCTTCTCATAGAGTGTGCTCTTGTGTCCACCTCATTCTCATAGAGTGTAAGCTCTTGTGGTCCTCCCCTATCCTATAAGATGTAAGCTCTTGTGTCACCCTTCATCCTCATAGAGTGTAAGCTCTTGTTCCTCCCCCTCATCCTCATAGACTGTAAGCTCTTGTGTCACCCCCTCATCCTCATATCGAGTGTAAGCTTTGTGTCACCACTCATCCTCATAGAGTGTAAGTCTTGTGTCCCCCCTCTCCTCATAAGACTGTAAGCTCTTGTGTCACCCCTCATCCTCATAGACTGTAAGACTCTTGTGTACCCCCCTCATCCTCCTAGAGTGTAAGCTCTTGTGTCACCCCCTCATCTCAGAGTGTAAGCTCTTGTGTCAACCTCATCCTCATAGAGTGTAAGCTTTCCTTTTTGTGTCACCCCCTCATCTCATAGAGTGTAAGCTCTTGTGTCCCCCCCATCCTCATAGACTGTAGCTCTGGTTTCACCCCTCATCCTCTAATTAGACTGTAAGCTTTGTGTCCCCTCATCCTCATAGACGTAAGCTCTTGGTCACCCCTATTCTATAGCTGTAAGCTTCTGTACCCCTATCCTATAGACTGTAGCCTTGTGCCCCCTCTCCTCATAAACTATTAGACGGGTCCCAGCTGTGTAGGCCCGGCCCGGGCAGCTCCATTACTCGAGGCCCCGGCTGTGTAGGCCCGGCCCGGGCAGGACCATTACTCGAGTCCCCGGCTGTGTAGGCCCGGCCCGGGCAGGACCACTACTCGAGGCCCCGGCTGTGTAGGCCGCACTCACCTTCTTGTAGTTCTTGCCGATCCACACGCGCACGCCGTCCAGCTGGGACACGGTGTCGGGGCTCTCCCAGAACTTGGCGGCGGGGCCCCCGTCCTTCCTCCGGGCTGGGCCAGAGGCGCCGCCGTCCTGCTGCCGCCGCCATGAGGTCCCCGTCGCCGTGTCCTCTCATCCCCCCCTCACACTCCTCCTTCTCCTCTTGTCGTCCTCCTCCTCGCCGTCCTCTTCCTCCTCGGGATCTCTCCGGGGTCCTCCCGGCGGGGCCCGGCCTGGTACTGGCGTGTGGCCGGGGCTGCCTTCCTCCCCGCCGGCCGCCCTCCTCCTCCGCGGGCGGCGCCCGTTCCTCTGCCTGGCTCCGCCAGCCTGCCGTCCCCTCGCTGATGCGCCGTTACAGCCGCCGGGGCCGCTCAGCCGACCTGCCTTTGTTTCATCGCCGCCACACTCGCTGCTCGCCGGGGAATGCTGCTGCGGCCTGTGGCAGCGCGGGAGACCTCCCTCCGGCTGCCAATCACACGGGGGCACGCCCACTGCAGCTTGCCACTCAACTACAGGCCCCGCCCGGACACGACGTCAATCACACGAGAACACGCCCATCCAAGCTTACAGAACCGAGATTAACCCGCCCACTGAGACTGTCAGTCATTGCTAAGGACCACACCAGCCTCCCTCACGAACTGTACTATCAACTACTAAGCCCTCCCGCTAACGTCCATCATAAACAATTCCCGCCCACCTAATTCATTCAGATCCTTCCATCAGCTGTACATCATCGCTGATACATTCATGTGATTGGGAATGGGCTCAACTCCCGCCACCGGGGCTACGCCACTCCCACCGAGCGTACGGTATTCGTTGTTTATTTCCATGCGTCCGCCCACCAGGACCCGATGCTCTGTAGCCCGCCCACACTCTGAGCACGCGCGTCCTAACGTCGGCACGCTCGAGGTCCAGGCACAAAGCGACGCCGTTGTCAACAAAACCAACTTTATCGACACGGGTGGGAGGAAATGGGGCGCGTGCGCAGTCAGAGTTCTCCGAAATCCGCGGGAGATTGGAAGTTGTTTCAGTCACGAGGTGTCACGATACAGAATCCCACATACAAGTCTCTCCTGACAGACACTGAGCCAAACCCAGAACTGCCCCTTAACCTGTACAGTGCAAGGAGCTGACAGCAGAGACACAGGGGAATGGTGGAGCAGGGAGCTGACAGCAGAGACACAGGGGAATGGTGGAGCAGGGAGCTGACAGCAGAGACACAGGGGAATGGTGGAGCAGGGAGCTGACAGCAGAGATGGGGAATGGTGGAGCAGGGAGCTGACAGAAGAGACACAGGGGGAATGGGGAGCAGGGAGCTGACAGAGCGACACTCAGGGGGGGGGGAAAATGGCTGGAGCAGGGAGCTGACAGCAGAGACCAAGGGGATGGTGATGCCGTTGGAGCAGGGAAGCTGACCAGCAGAGACACAGGGGAATGGTGGAAGCAGGGAGCTGACCAGCAGGCACAGGGGAATGGGTGGATGGAGCAGGAGAAGCTGACTGAGCAGGACATGAGCAGAGACGAGACGAGGGGAATGGTGGAGCAGGAGCTGACAGCAGAGACACAGGGGAATGGTGGAAGTCAGGGAGCTGACGCAGAGACACAGGGGAATGGTGGAGCGGGAGCTGACAGAGAGACACAGGGGAATGGTGGAGCAGGAGCTGACAGCAGGACACGGGGAATGGTGGAGCAGGGAGCTGACAGCAGAAACAGGGGGGGAATGGCTGGAGCCAGGGAGCTGACAGCAGAGACACAGGGGATGGTGGAGCAGGGAGCTGACAGCAGAGACACAGGGGAATGGTGTGGAGCAGGGAGCTGACAGCAGAGACACAGGGGCATGTGTGGGCAGGGAGCTGACCAGCAGAGACAGCATGGGGAATGGTGGCTGGCGCAGGGAGCGACCAGGCATGAAAGAGCACAGGGGGAGAGGGGGAATGGTGGCAGCAGGGAGCTGGACAGCAGAGACACAGGGGAATGGGTGGAGCAGTGAGTGACAGCAGAGACGCAGGAGGAATGGGAGTGGAGCAGGGAGCTGACAGCAGAGACGCATGGGGGACGGGGGAGGCAGGGAGCTGACAGAAGAGACACAGGGGAATGGTGGAGCAGGGAGCGACAGAAAGAGACACAGGGGGATGTGGAGCGGGAGCTGACAGCAAGACACAGAGGGAATGGTGGAGCAGGGAGCTGACAGAAGTGATAGAGGGTGAATGGTGGAGCAGGGAGCTGACAGCAGAGGACACGCGGGAATGGTGGAGCAGGGAGCGACAGCAGAGAGACGCTGGGGATGGGGAGACAGGAGCTGACAAAAGAGACCAGGGTGGAATGGTGGAGCAGGAGCTGACAGACAGAGACACAGGGGGAATGGTGGAGCAGGAGCTGACAGAACGACACAGGGGAATGGTGGAGCAGGGAGCTGACAGCAGAGACACAGGGGGAAGTGGTGGAGCAGGCAGCTGACAGCAGAGAGAAGAGACACAGTGAATGGTGGAGCAGGGAGCCACCCAGAACGACCGTACGGCAGCATGCTACAGCAGAGACAGGGAATGGTGGAGCAGGGAGCTGACAGCAGAGACACGGAGGAATGGTGGAGCGGAGCTGCCAGCAGAGACACAGGAGGAATGGTGGAGAGGGAGCTGACAGCAGAGACACAGGGGGAATGGTGGAGCAGGATGAGCAGCAGAGACACAGAGGGGGGAATGGTGGAGCAGGAGCTGACAGCAGAGACACAGGGGAATGGTGCGAGTCAGGGAGAGCTGATCAGCAGAGACACAGTGGGAATGGTGGGCAGGGAAGCTGACAGCGAGACACAGGAGGAATGGTGGAGCAGGGAGCTGACAGCAGAGACACAGAGGGAATGGTGGAGAGGGAGCTGACAGCAGAGACACAGGAGGAATGGTGGAGCAGGGAGCTGACAGCAGAGACACAGGGGGAATGGTGGAGCAGGGAGCTGACAGCAGAGACACAGGAGGATATGGGTGAAGCAGGGGTGACAGCAGAGACCCACAGGGGGAATGGTGGAAGAGGAGCTGACCCAGAGACGCTGGGGGGAATGTGGACAGGGAGCTGCACCAGAGCCAAGAGGAGGGAATGGTGGAGCAGGGAGCTGACAGCAGAGACACAGGGGAATGGTGGAGCAGGGAGCTGACAGCAGAGACACAGGAGGAATGGTGGAGCAGGGAGCTGACAGCAGAGACACAGGAGGAATGGTGGAGCAGGGAGCTGACAGCAGAGACACAGTGAATGTGGAGGGGAATGGTGGAGCAGGGAGCTGACAGAAGAGACACAGGGGGAATGGTGGAGCAGGGAAGCTGACAGCAGAGACACAGGGGGAATGGTGGAGCAGGGAGCTGACAGAAGAGACACACAGTGAATGGTGGAGCAGGGAGCCAAACCAGAATGCACACCACCCGAAGTGCAGGAGGGTGACAGCAGAGACGGGGGAATGGTGGAGCAGGGAGCTGACAGCAGAGACACAGGGGGAATGGTGGAGCAGGGAGCTGACAGCAGAGACACAGGAGGAATGGTGGAGCAGGGAGCTGACAGCAGAGACACAGGGGGAATGGTGGAGCAGGAGCTGACAGCAGAGACCCAGGGGAATGGTGGAGCAGGGAGCTGACAGCAGAGACACAGGGGATGGTGGAGCAGGAGCTGACAGCAGAGACACAGGGGGAATGGTGGTAGCAGGGAGCTGACAGCAGAGAACAGGGGAATGGTGGAGCAGGAGCTGACAGCAGAGACACAGAAGGGAATGGTGGAGCAGGGAGCTGACAGCAGAGACACAGAGGAATGGTGGAGAAGGAGCTGACAGCAGAGACACAGGGGGAATGGTGGAGCAGGAGCTGACAGCAGAGACACAGGAGGAATGGTGGAGCAGGAGCTGACAGCAGAGAACAGAGGGGAATGGTGGAGCGGAGCTGACACAGAGACGCTGGGAATGGTGGAGGCGGGAGCTGACACAGAGACACAGGGGGATGGTGGAGCAGGGAGCTACAGCAGAGTCACAGGGGAATGGTGGAGCAGGGAGGACTACAGCAGAGACACTGGGGGGAAGTAAAGGGAGAGGAAGGTGTAGCGGGAGCTGACAGCAGAGAACAGGGGGAATGGTGGAGCAGGGAGCTGACAGCAGAGACACAGGGGAATGGTGGAGCAGGGAGCTGACAGCAGAGACACACAGTGAGAATGGTGGAGCAGGGAGCTGACAGCAGAGAACAGGGGGAATGGTGGAGCAGGGAGCTGACAGCAGAGATGGGGAATGGTGGAGCAGGGAGCTGACAGCATGGAGACAGGGGGAAATGGTAGAGACGGGAGCTGAACAGCGAGGCACAGGGGGAATGGTGGAGCAGGGAGCTGACAGCAGAGAACAGGGGGAATGGTGGAGCAGGGAGCTGACAGCAGAGACACAGGGGGAATGGTGGAGCGGGAGTGACAGCAGGAGGAACACAGGGAATGGTGGAGCAGGGAGCTGACAGCAGAGGACACACAGTGAATGTTGGAGAGGGAGCTGGACAGCAGGAGAGCTGGGGAATGGTGGAGCAGGGAGCTGACGGCAGAGGGACTGGGGAATGGTGGAGCAGGGAGCTGACGGCAGAGGGACTGGGGAATGGTGGAGCAGGGAGCTGACGGCAGAGACACCGGGAATGGTGAGAGGGAGCTGACAGCAGAGGCACAGTGGGATGGTGGAGCAGGGAGCTGACAAACAGAGGACACAGGGGGAATGGTGGAGCAGGGAGCTGACAGAGAGGCACAGGGGAATGGTGGAGGGAGCTGACCGCACGAGAGACACAGGGGGAATGGGGAGAGGGAGCGAGCCGACGGGAGGGAGCGGAGCGACAGCAGAGGACAGCGTTGGGGATGGGGGAGCAGGAGCTGACAGCAGAGATGCTGGGGGAGTAGGGAGGCGGGTACAGCAGGAAGCGGGGAATGGGGGAGCGACGCAGCGACGCTGGGGAGACGGGGGAGTGGACAGCAGAGAACTGGGGGGGTAGGAGTGAAAGCACGAACCTGGGGGTGTAGGGAGCTGACAGCAGAGACCCTGGGGGAGTAGGGAGCTGACAGCAGAGACCCTGGGGGAGTAGGGAGCTGACAGCAGAGACGCTGGGGGAATGGGGAAGTAGGGAGCTGACGCAGAGACACAGGGGGAATGGGGGAGTCAGGGGAAGGCTGACAGCAGAGACACAGGGGGAATGGGGGAGTGGAGGGAAGTAGGAAGCTGACACAGAGACACAGGGGGAATGGGGGCGGGAGTAGGGAGCTGACAGCAGAGGACACAGGGGATGGGGGAGTAGTAGGGAGCTGACAGCGACACAGCAGAAGGGAATGGTTTGTTGTTTTTTTTTTTGAAATTATTTGTGTGGGTTCATGGATGCAGACGTTTACACACAAGAAAACCATGGCTTGTAACTGGAAGCATAATAACGGGGATGGCTGATGTGTGATGAGTTATGGTGACTCTGCAAGGTCCAGGAGTCATAGGGTCTTCTATAAGTGATAATTCCATGGTAGTATGTCGCGGTGATACGTCAAACAGGGGCTGCGGGGGCGAGGTCGGCCTCATGTAGATTACAACCAAAAAACACGTCAAGGTCATTGGCCACTCAGAACCTTTGGTACCAGCCTTAGCTCCTACGAGGCTTAGTAAGACCTGACACACTCCCTCTGTGACACAAGACAGGTCTGAACAGACGGAAAAGTCCTTGGATGTGCTAGAGGAGCGCTTCAAGGTCCTGCCTCACCTATACCCACAGCTTGTGGTAGAGACTGAATATTCCTCCCATTGCTCTGCCCAGACCCCCGAGATGATCAGAATTACCATACAAGGCGTCCCCTCTCCGCTCAGTCACTGCTCCCATTCCTCGACTATTTTGTGTGGGTTTGCCTTCCTGGGGTAGTAAGGCCGGAACAGCGCCTCGAGTCCTGTCCGGGGGGTCCCTTGTTCGCTGCACATACAAACCCCCATCAACATCAATACTGACCCTTATATTAATCGGGCAATGGGGGAGGAATCACTACTGTGGGGTGATCACTACATGGACGGGGATCGGTGTACAAAGGGACCCAACCAACCCACAAGTCATGCCCTCTACCTCCTGCCAAGGCAGACCACGGCATCTACCCCGCGGTAGGAAAGCACAGAGATTTGTGATTAGTGATGAGATTGGTTGGGGGGAATTGGTTTTGATTGCGAGTGTATTCACTGGAATTATATACTTGATTGACATGGAGATGTTGTATCAGTTGAGGTGTAAGGGACACTATGGTATCGCACTGTTTTATCCATATTATGTGTTTAGGGGATATATGTAATATACGGCGGTCCCTACTTAAGGACAACCGACTTACAGTACAAACCCTCGTTACAGACAGACCCCTCTGACCCTTTAGAGAACCTCTCTGAGATGTTTTACTTATAACCCAGGCTGCCATGATACAGCTAATAAAGTGTCAATGGTAATGAAGATTTAGTTGATAATCCATTGGTACCATTAGGCGGCAGTACAGCAACACAAAAAATTGGAAACTCAATTGTCACTGGGCAGAAAGTTTTTTTGTCGGAAATCTAAAACTATTAAAAGCGAGACAGTTTCGACTTCTACAGACAAATTCAAATAAAGAAACAAACCTCCAGACCCTACTAGCTTTGTGAACGTAACACCGGGACTGCCCTGTGATGTATTTTTACTAATGTAGGGATGTCAATCTTCTACTTAAAACATACATAGGTGATGATGTCACTTGAGTTTTTTTATATATACTGTGTATCTGCCCCCTTGCACTTGTGATTTTTTGCTTGAGAAAGGCTCCTATCGTTAGAGACCCAAAATGTTGCAGTAATAAAAATAAACTAATTTTACACTTTAATCTTGGGGGATTGCTGCGTTTTTTCATAGGGTGGTGTGATCCTTGTTGGAATCCCGAAGCCTTGCCCTACTCAAGTCTGATTATTTCCTTGGGCGCTCTGTAATAATAATTTCTTATTTATATAGCAGCACACAGATTCGCAGCCGGCACAAGATGGGAAATGGTTTCCCTGCTCCCACATCTAAACATCCAACAGTACAGTTTGTTTTGTTTTTTATTGTGGAGTGTGGGGAGAGGAAACCAAGAAAACACCGGAGGAAACCCACACAAACTGGAACATGAATACACGCACAAGCAAGAAATATAAATATGATTTGGTGCAAGGCTCAAGAGCCCAGAACAAAACATAAAAATTAAAAAAGCACAAAATTCCAAGATTTTATTTCTATACACTTGTAGATTAATCTGGTTTATCTGCAGACTCTTCCACCCCATGGTATAGTATTGGTTTTCAGTCTCAGGGGTCCACTACTCTGTGGAATGGGCACATGACTGGGATCATATCATATAATTGAGGTAGGTGGGGGAACCCGTACCTGGTCCATACGGCTAAATATTCATCAGAAGCAAACACGACTCGCACACAGATCTCATGGGGAAGAGGTTTCATTGAGAGAATTTCGCTCACAGATAATCAATTTCCTGTGGCCCACATAAAATATATAATAACTTTAAAACAGAGCACCCCCACCACCCCCTGAGCCGGCAGTAGCGATAGCCTATCCAGCAGACGGAGGGGGGCAACATTCAATAAAATAGATACAAAACTCCCAAACCCCTACATCGTTCCGGCCCATTTATTCAGAGGGAATCTCCTCGGCCAAACCTTCTTCGTATCGGGGTCCTTCAGGAAGGCCGACTTCTGCCACTCAGACTTCAGGTCCTGCCACTCGTAAAAAGGCACCTGCGGAGGAGAAGGGGTTAATTGCCCCACTATATGGGAATTGCTGTAATTGGATTATTTTTTTGTTTCTAGTGGGTTGTGGGGCGGTATATTGTACAGCGCGAGCAGCAGCCCGATTATATGTAGGAGTAGCAGACAGCGCGGAGCTTAGCAGCGCAGACAGCAGAGGGGTATATTGTACGAGCGCGGGGGGTATTCAGCCAGCCGGGGATATTAGACAGCAGCAGGTTAGTCAGCACAGGGTTATTTGCAAACAGGGTTAATGTGCAGACCAGAAGCAGGGGTTATATGTAAAGGGCGGAGATGTGCAGCGGGATTAGACAGCGGGGGTATAGCAGCAGCAGCCAGGCGTATATGTAGCAGAGAGAGGGGTTATATTTGTAGAAGCGCGGGGGTATTTAGCAGCAGCGCAGTTTAGAACGCAGGTATTCGCAGCAGTTAGAGCAGCAGCGCAGAGGTTATATTGTAGAAGCAAGAGGTACTAGAGCAGCCAAGCAGCTTAGTGCAGCGGGTTGTACAGCAGCAGCAGGGGGTTATTTTTGTAGCAGCAGCGCAGGGGGTTATATTGTGCGCAAGCATGGGTAAGGGTCTATTAGCACAGCAAGAGGGGTATATTGTAGCAGCAAGCAGCAGGGGTGTGCAGCGGCTTATATTGTAGCAGCAGCAGCAGGGGGATATTAAAGCATCGGTTATAAGCAGCACGATTGTAGCAGCAGCAAGCAGGTGGGGTTATATTGCTAGAGCAGAAGTCAGGGGGGTTGAGATTGGTGCAGCAGCAGGAGTTTATTAGCACCAGGGGGTTAGATTGTAGACAGCAGCAGCGGGTTTATTTTTTTGTTTAGCCAGCAAGAGCCGAAGGAGAGGTGTTTTACTAGTGTTCAGCAAGTCAGACAGCAGGGGGTTTATATTCGCCTTAGCAGCAGCAGCAAGGGGGGTATATTGTAGCAGCAGCAGCAGGGAGGTTATATGTGCAGCGGTTATTAGAAGCAGCAGGGGGTTATATTGGTAGCAGCAGCACAGGGGGTTATATGTAGCAGCAGCAGAGGGAGGTATATTGTAGCAGCGCAGGGGGTTATGTAAAGCGAAGAAGGGGGTTATATTGTAGCGCAGCATTATTGTGCAAGCAGCAGGGGGTTTTGTAGCAGCAGCAGCAGGGGGGGTTATTTGTAGCAGCAGCAGCAGGGGGTGTATATTGTTAGCGCCAGCAGCAGGGGGTATATTGTAGCAGCAGCAGAGGGGGTTATAGTGTAGCTAGCAGCAGGTTATGGCAGCACCGCCAGCAGGGGGTTATATTGTAGCAGCAGCAGGAGGTTATATTGTAGCAGCAGCAGCAGGAGGTTATATTGACAGCAGCAGAAGCGAAGCAGGGGGTTATATTGCAGCGAGCATGGGGGTATATTGTGCGCAGCAGGGGGTTGATTGTAGCAGCAGCAGGAGGGTATATGGTACAGCAGCAGGGGTTTATTATGGTAGACAGCAGCAGGGGGGTTATATGGCAGCAGCTGCAGCAGGGGGTTAGATTGCAGCAGCAGCAGGGGGTTATATTGTAGCAGCAGCAGCGGGGTTGGGTTATATTGAGAGCCGCAGGAGGTTTATTGGAGCAGCAGCAGGGGGTATATTGTAGAGCAGGCAGGGGGTCTATGTAGCAGCAGCAGGGGGTTATATTGTAGCTAGCAGCAAGGAGGTGAGATTGTAGCAGCAGCAGCAGGGGTTATATCTGTAGCAGCAGCAGCGGGGGTTTCTTATATTATATGGTGACGCAGCAGGGGGTATATTGTCAGCAGAAGCAGCATGGGGTTTATATTGCAGCGACGCAGGGGGTTATATTGTAGCAGCCGCAGAGGGGGTTATATGGTAGCAGCAGAGGGGGGTTATATTGAAGCAGCAGCAGAAGGGGGGTATATTGCAGCGCAGCAGGGAGAGTTGGTTTGGGGGTTATTGCGCAGCAGCAAGCAAAGGGGGTTATATGTAGCAGCAGCCAGCAGGGGGTTATTGTAGAGCGCAGCAGGGGGTTATCTTGTTAGAAGCAGAAGCAGGGGGTTCATTGTAGAGCATAAGGGTGTTATAGTGTAGATGAGACAGCAGCGCAGGGGTTATAGTGTAGCTGTAATTGTTTTGCGTGCCGGTATATTGTCGCAGAGAAAAGCGGGCGTTAATTTTGTAGCAGCACTCACCGATGTGGCTGCGGTGATATACCTCCTTTGACACTACAGCTCCAGCATAGCAGAAGAGTCCGGGGGTATAGTAGTGCACAGACAGAGGGGGTCATGATTGACACGCTAGCGATCGGGCCCTCGGTACACCGCTAGTCTTAGAAGCAACCGGGGGTT
>WNYA01002412.1:0-42000 GCA_019512145.1 Engystomops pustulosus
CTTAAATCAATGCTTAAATCAATTTCTTGAAGCCAGTATTAAACCGAACCATTAAATTGAGTGGCAGTATTGTGGTTTAATGAATACAGAGAGATGCATAAAAAGCTGGAATTTACAACATGCTCGGGTTATAATAGAATTATGCAATAACTCGTTTTTATCCAAAATTTACAACTTTGAGGAGTTAGAGCAATTTCCTATACTTATAATGTAATCCAAGTTGAAAATTCAATGCCAACAGTTGTGGAAACTTCCACTCCGGCCAGAATACACTTCCAAACTTGGGTTTGAAACGTGTGTTCTCAATTCTGTACTTAAATATTTATGTGTGGTATAAGGAAGCCAGAAGTATTTGGTTTCCCCCTAATTGATTTAATTTAGAAAGAAAAAAAAAGGTTCCATAATATTGTTCTTGCATACAGTATGGGAAATATGAATGGATGGTTGAAGATCCAAGTCTTTAAACACATTTTCGAAAGGGAAGTCTCATGTTGTCAGCCATTTCACTTCTAAGAATCTGTAACAAGTTTTAAAGACTTCTTTCTATAGGACTAGAATTCTAACTGTAGGTTGGGCGGTTGTACATAGAGTTTGGACATGTCAGGAAAAATTCAAAAACACCTGAAAATGATGCAAATTTCGGGCTTCTTTACAATCCCCATAATAAGTATTTTGCCCCAACATTTCTCCATCTCTGCTGCAGTGACAGGGGTCGGCCTGTAGGGTTGTGCATAAAATGAAGAGGGGTTTTGGGCAATATGCTGGTCTGGACTACAATTAAATTCAACAGCTCCACATTAAAAAAAACGTTAAAAAGTCATGAGCCCTGCCATGTCAAATTTAATTCCAGGTTGGCCCACAAAATCGGGAATCTGAGGGGTATAATTATCTGGGGCTACCGATGTGGGGTTAGTGTAAGCCCCAGACACTTGAATAGCAGAAGCCCCAGGCACAGGAACCCTACGGCACCTTCTCGGAGGTCCTTCCAGGTCACTGGAAGATGAGGATGATGATAGGTAAAAGGGGACATCATCCCAACTTGCTGACTCAGTGTCAGAGGCCGGCATCTTGTATGCCTCCAACACGGTGTACGTCTTCTGAGACATTGCACACAAAAAAATAAGAACGTGAAAAAACAGAAAAGAACCAGAGAACGTACACTAGAAAAGATTATGTGTACCCAACTATCGTCTAGCTGGCACACAAAAAAATGAAATAGTACACACTAAACCACACAGACAAGCCGCACAGATGGCACACAAAAAAAAATAGATAAGTGCACCCAACTAGTACAGCACTCTGGAAAAAATTAATATCAGGCACCAAAAAAAACAAAAAACCCTATGTGCACTGCACAAATGTACCTAGCTTGACCTAAAACAACCTAACTACTCCTAAAGATGCTGAAAAGTGCGTCAAAGTGCAGAACAACGCTAACACAGCGCACTGAGAAATGCGTTTGGCTTCTGAAGGGACAGACAGGAGATGGAAAAAACGGAAGACAAGTGTGATCACCTTGCAAGGTGTTCACACAGGGCGAAGGAGCGAACAGATAGGGAACAATAAGGATCAGATAGGAAAATAGTGTTTTGGGGCAAACAGTAACGTTGTTTGCTCAGGTACACGTTTTCAGCCTATAAATGCTGCAATTGGCCAATCAGGATTGACTGGCCACTCGCAGCGATCGATGGGCGGGACAGATCCGATTGGTCGGGTGACATCAGCAGGAGGTTCTCCTGCCTCCGTCACGTGTGTCCCACCGCGATGTTACCACGTGACATGGTGACACAGAAGAGCCCGGTTGTCCTTGCGCCGTACTAGTACAGCACTGAGCGCTAATCGCAGGAGCCAGCGCCATACTAGGGGGTTAAAGCGCGCGGCTACATAGGAAGTGAAGGAGAGCCGCACGCATGGTAAGCGCCGAGCGCGTACCTGCCTGCGCCGGCTATAAAGTTTAAAACACTAACAAAAATAAGCTCTGGCACCAGCTCACCCTGAGCTGGTGCCCGGTATTTCCATCAGAAACCTGCCACTACAAGTGGTAGGTTTCCTTTAAGGTTTGTTTCTATATGTTTGTGTCTTTCTTTAATGGATTGTCCAAACTTGCACATATAACATGCTAATTTAGGCCAGTAACATAACTATAGTCATACGGGACAACCCCCCCCCCCCCCATTTACAATAGACTTGCATTCATAAAACATTAACTTCTGACATTCTTTCGCTATTTAGAACTTTAAAATGTTTTACATTATAATAGTGAAAGGATGACAAAAAGGGACCTACAATGCATGGGAGTCTGTGCTGGCCATATGAAATATTATTTATTATTATTACATAAATTAAAGGACTAGAGCCCTAACGAAAGAGGGCATCTAGCTGGGGCCTGTATTAGGCTATAGAGGGGTGTCCCTGAGCCTGTGTATATGTACAGATGCTAGTGGTGACTAACACAGGGAGGTGATTATGCTTATTGGTGTAGTATTGTCAGGGTGAGCGCCAGCACTGGGGATACCTGGGCAAGTGCCGGGACCCAAAGCTGCTGGGGGGCCCACATAAGGTTGTACATAAGGAATCCATGGGGGTGAGGGGGCTTTATATAAAACACCCATGACGGAGCCATTTGGGATGATAAACTAGAATATTTTAGGGAACAGGAGACTGTTTTAGATTCTGAATTTTTAATGCAACCATGTGAGTTCACTGCAAATAGGTCCACTGAGGGTCTGTGGCCTACTAAAACCTGGAGTCCACCGCGAGTATTGTAGTATAACTGTGATCGCAGTAAAATTAGGGCCACTGCATAACTACCATATATACTCGAGTACAATCCTGGTTTTTCAGCACCAAAAAATGTGACCTTCCCCAAAATGGAGGCCACAGTAATTTAAATTCCGCTGACGACGTTTCGTTCTGAAAAAAAGTGAAAATTTGGCATTTTCCTAGTTTGAAATGTTCTGGAATTGAGCATCGTTGCAACGCCACAGCCTACCTGAGTATTGTTGCTGACCATGTCCATCCCTTTATGAGCACAATGTACCCTGTAACATCTGATGGCTACTTTCAGCAGGATAATGCGTCTTGTCATAAAGGTGGAATCATCTGACTGGTTTCTTGAACATGACAATGAGGTCACTGTACTCAAATGTCCTCCACAGTCACCAGATCTCAATCCAATAGAGCATCTTTGGGATGTGGTGGAACGGGAGATTCCCATCATGGATGTGCAGCCGACAAATCTGCGGCAACTGTGTGATGCCATCATGTCAATATGGACCAAAATCTCTGAGGAATGCTTCCAGCACCTTGTTGAATCTGTGCCACGAAGAATTGAGGCAGTTCTGAAGGCAAAAGGGGGTCCAACCCGTTACTAGCATGGTGTACCTAATAAAGTGGCCAGTGAGTGTAGATAACATTGACCCATCATTACATCACTACTGACAATAGATGATGTCACAGCTTATCTCCTCCCCCTCCCTGTATAAAGCATGCCTAGAAATTGCTCTATAGACCTCAGGTTGTTTGCTTCAGACCATTTCTTCCTAGGACTAAATGCTGCTACTAGAGCTTGGACAAGATGACAAAACCAAAGTAATATACTGTATATTACCGTAGTCCACGATCTGCTTTGAAAGCTGTCAGGATGATGTGAAGCACAAAGTCACTCACGGGGCTTTATGGATCAGTAGTGTCCCAAATCTCCTTATGTGGACCGTGAGCAGAGCCATAGTAAAAAATAAAGCTTTTCCTGATCTGCTAAATTATAAATGATCAGATTCTGTTCACATCTGAGGTTTCATGAAGAGCCTACATAGTAGTAAACGTAGCTGCAAGAACTTCCGTACATCATAAATAACTTTAGGAGGGATCTTCCTAGGATCCTTATAGGGATTGCATGTTTTCTGTTCCTAGTATGAAAAATGTATTTTGAACTTTGCAGTGATGGATACCAAACTTTTATAAGTCTCTTGCGTACAGCCCTGTATTGGGGTTTGTGGACTTGCCCATGTGGGTGCTGTTTGTATACTGTGAGTTGTAGTTCTCCTGTAGCTGCAGTATGACCCCAGTGATGTGGTTGGTGATAAGTAACGTCGCTGTATAGTAATCTAGTGGCAGGGTGTGTCGGGGCAGACATTTCGTGATGTGACACACCTTCCATAGGTGTTTCCCGGAGCTGTTGGTTATGTTCTCGTCCTTGTATTGTGAGCGTTGGCAATGACAGATCGCATTTCTGACATGTCTCTGCCTCCAGTGCTTTTACCAGAGCCGCAGGAGAGCCGAGCCTTTCCCTTGATCTTAATGCAGTCTGAACACTTGTACAAGGACCTAGGGCTGCGTGTTTGTATGTAGAACAGCGGCTATAATATAGAGATTGATGGTGCACAGTGTCCATCACTTGCAAAGCTTAAATGTGAATTCATAAATCTTGGGCTTCCATTGTGTATTATCAGTAGTATTGTATGTTTGCTGTGGTTACCATGATATCTCCGCAGACATTTACTATGATTACAGGCGGTCCCCTACTTAAGAACACCCGACTTACAGATGACCCCTAGTTACAAACGGTCCTTGGGATGTCGGTAATTTACTGTACTTTACTCCCAGGCTACAATTAACAGCTGTAACCTTATTAAATGTGACTGTAATGAAGCTTTATTGTAAATCCTGGTTCTTATGACAACCCAATATTTTTAAAATCCAATTGTCACAAAGACCAAAAAAAATTTTGTCTGGAGTTAAAATTATAAAATATACAGATGCGACTTGCATACAAATCCAACTTGAGAACAAACATACAGAACCTATCTTGTACGTAACCCAGGGACTGCCTGTACATTGTGGAAGCATTCAGAGTTTTTACCTTTTTCTGTGATGGAAGAGAATACATAAAATATGATAATCCTGGTTTTATCTTAAACTTGATCAAAAAGAACCTGAACAAACACACTAGTTACATAAAGTTAATAATGATACAGATTTTCTGGCAGGAAATCTGTCAAATTCCTCCAATTGAATTCAGCGGGCATTTTCAGAATTAAAGTGGTCCAGTCCTCCTTGGTTCATTTTCAGTTGCTGCTCAGTAGCAAGACCCCGCGCTGGACTAACCGCCTGGGTAGCCGAAGGGGAAACACCAGGTACCAGTTAGGGTCCCATTTTGATTTGTTTGATTTGTCTATATGTATGTATAAAGTATATATATGTATAATGTATGTATATAATGTGTGTGTGTGTAATTGTTACAGCTGATTATTGTAGCCTGGGACTAAAGTACAGTAAATCACCAATATCCAGAGGTCCGTTTGTAACTAGGGGCCGTCTGTAAGTTGGTTGTTCTTAAGTAGGGGCCTGTGTGTATATGTATATCTAGATCTATATATTATGGAAAGTTTGGATCTGCTGATCTCTAACTATAGTCCTATATTTCCCCTCTTGTTTTCATTTGCCTTTTCCTGATGGTAAAGTATTCATCTGGCTCCCTCCTCTAGTTGCCCTGTAATGGACCCGACTCCTAGAATATTAATTGATTATCTAATGTGCTACCAGCAGCAACATATGAAAAATCTATAATACGTTCTTGGTTCCCTTCCTTCCTTCCTTCTATTCTGCATTCCCATGAGATGATCGCTTCCCGGCCTACAGGCATGGCGGCATGGGGCGTGCGAATGTTTTCTTTACTATTTTAACCCCATCATTCATGGAAATCTCACTCACAAAAATATAGTGATGGACACTTTCTATAGGATAATTGGACTGCTATAGAAAACAAAAAGATACCAAGAAGATCTTGGCTTTAATGACAGACTAATCTCCATGATGGTTAATGTAATGATGTATAATAAAACATTTTATATGAAGAACTGTTTTAATCATTTAGATTTAGTCTGAAAACCTATGAATGTTCTATTCTGTTCAGTGATATTTGGAGAATTGTCTGACTTTGATCTTAGATTCGGACTTAAATCAGACCAGTGTTCTCTAAGCATCTTCCCCGTTTTTGTAGTCTGTGTCATCCATTTTCACAGCTATGAGTGTGTGTGAAAAACTGACCGCACTAGGATGACCTCTTAAGTACTGTCTGATTTCACACACCCATTCATATCAATGGGTGAGATTTACACACGACTCAGATCATAGTAATCCACTCTGCATTTTTTTTAATAATGGAATCAAAGTGACACACGATGAATAAGTCAGACGTGTGTATAATAGACTATCAACGAGTCTGAGTGCTGTCTGATGTAGGCTTGTATATCACCAGAGGTCACATTAACGCCAGTAACTGAGTCATAGACGCGTGTACAGGCAGTTTTACTCCTTCAAAAAGTGTCATGCATATAAAACTGCATGTTGTCTTTCTCTCCTATCCCTCTGCTGGGGCCGTGAGCTCCAGGCTCTTCTAGTGCCCTCACTGCTGCAGCTTCCAGCCCAGATACTGGGTCATGTGATGGGGGGCTCAGTACCTGGCACTGAGCCAGAGGTGGCACTAGGAGCCTTTTCTGTGGGCACCCAGGTCTTCACCCCAACACAGAGTTTGCCAGATAGGACTCGAGGCTTTCTCCTGTGGTCCAATACAGCCCAGGATGTGCCATTCTCTCCATCATTTTAAAGCAACATCCTTGGCTGCCAGGGCTACAGGAGGAACAAGAAGGTGTGGATAGAGAGAGATTATTTTTGGTTCTCCTGCTCTGGGACCCCAGGGGGCCCTACAAGGAAGCTACAATCCAAATCATATTTCTATTATTTTGGTGAACCCAGGACGCCAATACGATTGAAATCTGTGATAGAGCAGGGGTCAATAAATTACTGCTTAAAATATCATGTTGGAACTTTGCGACATATAAGTGGGTTTTGGTTGGAATTTGGGCACTCTATCTCCAAAAGGTTCGCCATCACTGTTCTATAGTGATTGACACAGAGAGGAGGCAGTGAGGGGGCTCTGCCTGTTTGCATGGGACTGTGCACCCCTGCACACAGACATCAGCAGGATTATGTGTTGTGATGAGTGGCCTAAGCAGTCAGTCTCCTGTCACAGCAGCACTGTGCCCTCAGGGGGATCCTGTGACATCACTAACGTCCGAGTTCAGTGAGTAGAGTAAAAAAAAAGCGGGCCCAAGGTCAAAGAATGAAACTGAACGGGAAAAAATGGCACCCTTAATCAAAAACACCGTAACCAGCCGCGCCACGGTCCATGGCATGCTGTGTCAGCCATTGTGGTACTTGATGCTCTCACAAGTGCCGCTGCCACCCTCTGGAAAGAAAAGGTTGTGCACCCATTGTTCTATCGGGATCATCTAGTGATTTATAGGCTATTTAAGCACAGTACTGTTAAATTTATATTTGTCTAGGAGTTATTGATCTGTGTCAGAGAGAATTTCATGCTCCTCATCCACCAAAAATACTCCTCAAAAATGATAACAGAAATATTACTCTCTTTCTGGAAAAAAAATTATTGCAACTTCTGGAAGACCCTCGTACGAGAATTAGTCAGTAGGCCAGGCACATACGTCTTTTGGTCTCAGCACAGTGGCTGATGGACAGACTTCTCCCCCCTTATAGTATCTGACATTGCAATGGGTTCCCATGCTTTCCATATGTCCTGTTAGGATTCTGATGGTTCTGCTGTATGTATGTGCAGCTATTGGTTTGTGTGTGCTATTGCTATGAGTATTCTGTGATGAGCCTTCAGCACCGTACATATTCTGCTGTAAGATCTCCTTCACATTGTCTGCGCTGTATCCTGTCTCCCTCCTCCTTAGTAGCCCTGTCTCTCATGTG
The DNA here is from genome assembly GCA_019512145.1 of Engystomops pustulosus. Classification (NCBI taxonomy): domain Eukaryota; kingdom Metazoa; phylum Chordata; class Amphibia; order Anura; family Leptodactylidae; genus Engystomops; species Engystomops pustulosus. The sequence continues at coordinate 7,777 of WNYA01002412.1, forward strand.
CGCTCCACAGACAGAGCAGGTAGTAATTAAACTGACAAACGAGTTTTGTTGATGCCATTTCCTTATCCGCCTGGCACGGCGGAGCACAGATACAGTACAAGCGCTTGCTTTGGCGGCACGAGCGCCTGTGTATCCCCCGCCAGCCATCTCATTTATTGAAGAGCGTAGATAATCCATGCTGGAGGATGCAAGCAATCATTTCATACCTTCTATTTTGCAGTAGAGTGTGTGATTATAGATATAGTTTTAGATGCTAAACCCTCACTCCCGCTATTTCATCCCTGGACTGACTGTAAATAATGTTATCCCATTAGTAGAGTTTATAGTTCTTGTATGGATTATGATTATTCAAGAAAATATTCTATTTTCATGCAGAAGTTAAAATTACACTCACCGTCCACTTTATTAGGTAACCATGTAGTAATGGGTGGACCCCCTTTTGCCTTCAGAACTGCCTCAATTCTCGTGGCATAGATTCAACAAGGTGCTGGAAGCTCCTCAGGATTTTGGTCCATATTGACATGATGGTCATCAAACAGTTGCCGCAGATTTGTCGGCCTGACATCCATGATGCCAATCTCCTGTTCCACCACATCACACCAAGATGCTCTATTGGATTGAGATCTGGTGACTGTGGGAGCCATTGTGTCCAGTGTGAACTCATTGTCCATGTTCAAGAAACCAGTCGAGATGATTCCAGCTTTATGACATGGCGCATTATCGCTGAAATGAAAGTAGCCATAGATGTTACAGGGTACATTGTGTCATAAGGATGACATGGCCAGCAAACATACAGGAGGCTGTGGCGTTGCAACGATGCTCAATGTACAAGGGGCCCAAGAGTGCCAAGAAAATATTCCCCCAACACCTGACACCGCCACCACCAGCTGAAACCGTTGATACAAGGCAGGATGGATCCATGCTTTCCTGTTGTGTACGCCAAATTCTGACCTCCTAACCAATCGAAATGTCCAGCAGAATCGAGACATCAATCAGACCAGGCAACGTTTTTTCCAATTCTTCTACTGTCCAATTTCGATGAGTCTTGTTGCAAATGTAGCCTCAGTTTCCTGTTTTAGTGAAAGGAGTTGGCACCTACGGTGTGTTCTTCTGATGCTGTAGCCCATCTGCTCCAAGTGCAGTTACTATGCTTCAGAATGCTCTTCTTCTGCGACCTTGGTTGTAAGGGCGGTGGCGATTTAGTCACAGTTGCCTTGCTATCAGCTCGAACATCTGCCCATTCTCCTCTGTACCTCTGCATCCAGGCCATTTCCGCCCACAGAACGTGTCGCTCCAACTGGATGTTTTTTCTTTTCAGGACCATTCTCCTGTAAACCCTAAGAGATGGTGTGTTGAAAATCCAGTAGATCAGCAGTTTCTTCTGAATACTCAGACCAGCCCTTCTGGCACCACAACCATCCACGTTCAAAGGCACTCAAATCGACTTTTTCCCCATAACTGATGCTCGGTTTTGAACTGCAGGAGATTGTCATGACCCATGTCTACATGCCTAAAGTGCAACTGAGTTGCCGCCATGTGATTGGCTGTATTAGAAATGTAGTGTTACAACGAGCAGTTGGACAGGTGTAACCTAATAAAGTGGCCGGTGAGTGAGTGTATATTGAAGTTATGAAACTTTGTATGGTGCCACCTAATGTTCAGAGAGTATAGCAATGAGCACGACCACCTGCTAAGCTGATTGTTGGTGGACGCACATGCTCAGTCACTATACCCGTAGCCGGATCCTTAAAGAAACACTCCAGTCACTGATAATTCATTGAATTATACCTTTTGAAGGGCCTGAAGTGAGAAGCACGACTTTGGGTTTTAGGAATACAATGAAAATGTATCCTGCTTCTCCCTTCAAGCCTGCACCATGTATTATTCAATGAATTAGTTGGAGTGTTCCTTTAATTATTTTGTTTCAATACAGGCAGTCTCTGGCTTTTATACAAGATAGGTTCCTTGGATATGTATGCAAGTCGGAACTGAATATTTTTTAATTGTATTAAGACAATAAATTTTTTTGTCCAGTGACAATGGGATTTAAAAAATTTTTTGCTGTAATGGGACAAGGATTATAATATAAGCTTCATAGACACCTATCCACGATCATTTCAAGTCATGCCGGACTATATAAGCATCCAGAGAGCTTCACCAAGGCAGTGACAGGAGGTCATGTAGGGGCCCTGTCTGTAAGTCGGGTGTCCTTAAGTAGGGGACCGCCTGTATATATTTTTATTTTATTTTAAACATGGGTACAATACAAGAGTTCACATTAGTGTATCATAAATATGTGAAAAGGAGTGTTCCTTTTAATCTTATCGTGATCTTTTGTTCCCTGGAAGGCCCAGAATCTAGCGCAGGGCATCTCCCATTTATTTGAAGCTGCAGTTACCTGATTCGGCCACTACACACACAATGGCGTGCAGCTGTGTGCAATCAGTTTCATTCTCACGGGTTGAGAACATCTGATTTGTGTGGGAGCCGTGTATTGGAGAAATGGGGAAATAATTGAAAATACTAGTTTTCTCCAGCACCACAACGGCAGAGATACTTTTTGTATAGTTTTTGGAATATTTTAAATGGCTTGTAGCCTGTTATCCATTATCCACAGGATAGGGGATAACAATCTGACTCCTTTTGACCCTCATCCCCCAAATCACAATAACGGACCCTCTTCATTCTGGACATTGGAGGTCCTGGTCTTGCTAATTAATGGAGCACCTAGTCAAGCATGCATACTGTCGCTCCATTCCTTAGTATGGGTGCTGGAGGTGGCTGATTAACTCAACAATTTCAGCTATTTCCATAATACTGAATGGAGTGTCGGGACGCATTCTCAACCTGTTGTCCTCCAGATTTCTGGGGGTCTCCCCCTCTCTTACCCTGCAAACTGTGGATCTCATCAGTTCCTGCAGGCACATATGTCTTTCTTTTTCACGTTGATGACATGATCTGTCAACATATGTTATGATTTCATGAAAAAAAAAGTACAATATAATTCTGCAAAATGCCCTGCAAGGCAATTGATTGTCCTTGTGTTTGTAAACTGTAAACCTGAATTTCTGTGCGTAGCTGTAATTGACTCTCCTGCTCTTCTCTCTTTAGGCAGGCCGAAGTCCTGAAAGCAGATATGACAGGTAAGTGTGCTTTATGATCTCTCTTGATGTCTAGGTTTTACAATGGCTGGTATCTCTGTGATGGGGGACTACAGCCTTCTCAGCTTTTTGCCACTTGTGTGTAAGTTGAAGTCATTCATGTTTGGTTTTCTTTAGTACCCTTTGGATCCCCTGGCAAATGGAGCACAGACTGTTTTAGATATCTTTATACATATTTCACTGATGCCACTATTTATGAGATTAGAGCTTCTAAAAAAAGACTTATTGCTGTCATGTGTTACAGGGTGTACCCAGCCATACCTCGGGAATGAGAGACACTTTTGTACCACTGTACACATTTAAGTTGTACAAACTTTGAAATTTTGGGGATATGGACAACTTCCTAATCCATTAGGGGCCGACTATTGGGACCCCCACTGACCATGATAATAGGGTCCCGGTGGAGACGCAGAATGAGCACGGATCCTGCCTCTCCATTCAGTTCTGTGGGATCTATGAGACGGCCGAGTGCTGTGCCTTCTGCCGCTCTCTGCAATCCCCCATTTTCCTAATTGCTCCTGTTCTTATGATTCCAGCATTGGGTTCCAGCAGTCTGGCCCTCACTTATCCGCTTGGCATCCTCTATCCTGTGGATTTAGGAATAACTTCTGAAGTTAGGACAACCCCTTTAACAGATTTTTCTTATAAAGAACGCTTCTTCCATACCCGCAAGTGTGAATGGAGCATATCTACCACTTGAGTTATAGTTGTGTATGGTCCTGGAAAATCTGCTATAGCATCTTAAGCACTTTTGTACAAAATAGACTTGTTTGAGGACTTTGTTTTAAATTGATTATTTAGAAATCCCTTTCAGCTTCTGGTTGTGTTTTTTGCTCTTGGCTGAAAACTTGTGCTTTCTTGTTTTCAGAATCCAAGCCTGGCACAGCAGAGGTGTGGACATCCCGTCAGGCTCTACAGGACTTGTACCAGAAGATGCTTGTGACAGACCTGGAGTATGCACTGGACAAGAAGGTGGAGCAAGACCTGTGAGTTCCTAATTGGTCACTAATCTTTCAATACATGTTATGTAAATGAGTAATATACAAGCCTAAATATTAGTAGATAAAAATCTTACTTACTTCACTTGTCGAGCTTTCCGCCTCCTGAACAATTTTAATTGTTCCGAAATCTCTGCCGAATCCGGCTTGGTCTGCCACAGCGGACTGTTAACTCACTGAGTTATCATGTTACATGTGTCCATAGAAGTCTATGGAGAGGGAAAGCACCGCAGAATGACACTCGCAGGAACATGGTGCTGCATCTAATCAATTTGTTCTTTGTTTGTTTAGCTGGAATCATGCCTTCAAGAACCAGATTACCACACTGCAGGGTCAGGCGAAAAATCGGACAAACCCAAATCGCAGTGAGGTGCAGGCTAATCTATCACTATTCCTGGAGGCAGCTAGCGGATTCTATACACAGGTGTGGTAGCCGTTTTATATACCCAGCATACATGTGGAGTTGTGCTTCTTTATTTACAATCCTATAGATGTCATGGGGGTCTGCTTAGCGGACGCTCGTAGTCTTTGAAATTGTGGACTGGACTGACCGTGAACTGCCCATTTCTGATCTAATATTTCTACTGATTTATGCAGTATTTCTGTGTAATTCTCTTCCTTTCTAAAAGCTTTTGCAGGAGTTATGCACTGTGTTCAATGTGGATTTGCCTTGCCGCGTGAAGTCTTCTCAGCTGGGGATTATCAGCAATAAGCAGATGCACTGTGGGACCGTGGTGAAACCTCAATCCAGTTCCTGCTCCTATATCTGCCAGCACTGCTTGGTTCATCTTGGAGATATTGGTAAGGCATTGAGTCTCGCTTGGCTGTCACATTGCATTAACATTTGGTTTGCCTCTTGTTTATGCATAACTCAATGTAAATGCAATGTTAACATATTTCAAACTGATTGGCCCACAACCCCCTTAAATTACATCTAAAATGTGTGGCCTATGTATGCTCAAACGTATCGGCCTCCTTAATATCCAAGCTCACATTTTCACAGGAGATGAGTAACCCTTGCATGTGGCCATGGCTTATTCTCCCCTTTCCATCCACAACACATGCTGTCTAAGGCCAGCGGCACACGTGGCGTTTTGAAACTGCTTTTGGGACGTTTTTAAGCAGTCCGTTAAACACGTGCGTTTTTGACTGGTTTTACCAATTATCTTAATTAAAACAGGTCAAAACCGCATGCATTTTTCAAAAAACGAATGCATTTTTTTTAACGTACTTCTTAAAAACGGGCACAAAACTCCACGTGTGCCACCGGCCTTAGGAATGAGACTAGAAACTACCAAGTTAAATATGCTTCTGTCTTTGTTCTCTTATCCAAGGATTGATAGCTGCTCTTTTCTCCCTCCAGTCTTGTGATTTCTATATCTTTATAGCAGGTCTAGCCTGTTCAGACTGATGATTATTTTTTTGTCTGTATTTTTAACATTGTTGTTTGTTCTGTGGTTTGAAGGCTGTGTTAATGCTGTGGATTATTGGGCAGATATCATTGTGTTTTAGTTGCACATTGTGTTTTAGTTACAGTACACCAGTAATAAAATCTGCGTCTAATATGGTGTTAATATTTCCTTCTAGCTCGCTATAGAAATCAGACAAGCCAAGCTGAATCCTATTACAGACATGCTGCTCAACTTGTCCCTTCCAATGGTGAGTAGTTTTTTTTTTTTCAGTTCACCGAAAATCTTAATGTAGCAGAACAGTCATGCACAGCCGCCTGTGCCATTATTCTGACGGAACAACGTGGGGTCTGACTGAGACCCCCACTGATCAGCAAGTTAGGCCCTAACTTTAGTTAGTGGGAAAAACCCTTTAAAGAGATTTTCCAGGGATGTTGTCAAAACGGCAGATTACACTGGGGTCCAGGTTTTGGACTGCAAATGCTCTGATACTGAACAAGTCTCCACCAGACAGGACATCAGTAGTAAAATGGATAAGGGTCACGTAACATCCCCTTTAAAGGTGATTTCCAGAGGACCGAAAAAAAAGAATTCCAGGGACTCTAGTTAACCTATGTGGTGTGTTGCAGAAAAAAAGAAAACGGTAAATTCCCTACTGCTACTCCCGATTTCCCACATAACTCCAGTAGTTCCGACTACTAGAGTGCCCAGTCCGATACCCAGACAGATGTCTTGGTGGAGTCACAGGACCTGCCAGTGAGTGACCTCCTTAGACCTGGGAACAATAAAGTGACATCCTGTGGTCCAAAATGGCTATTTATTGGCCGAAGTTGGTCTAGTCTCCACGAGAAACTTCAAGGCATCTGCAGAACCGATGATCGAAAGTATCGGAGCAGGGTATGTATGTGTTTTTTGTTTTTTATTTTTTATTTGTTTGTTTTTCAGCACTCTAAAAATGCTTTCCATAAATTGCAAAGGGATTTTGTGCCCCCCCCCCCCTCTCTTGATATTGATTACCAGTGCCATGGATGGGTGTTTAGTACAAGATTGTGGCACTGTCCGAGCAGAATGATCCAGGAGCAATTGTCTCCGTCGCCAGTAAAGAGACCGCTCTGGGGAACTGTATTTAGTAAATCTCCAATTTTTGGTTATCACTTTATCCCTACACATCACCATTGACATCTGTGGAAGTTATGGTGACTTAACTGCTTGTCTGATTTACCATGAAAAGGTGTATGGAGAATGTGGGCAGAGATCAGAGGTGGAAACAAAATTAGAGGAAAAAACTGTCTGCTCACCCAATCACATGAGACCTCCTTTCCATCAAAAATCGTGAGGGAATGGTGCACGCTCCTAAAGACCCTCGACCTCCAGGACCACAGATACTTGCAAAAACAAAGATTGGCAGCACTTCATACACCTCCACGTGTTACTTCATTAAAAATCTTCTTTATTTAGAAAATATCGCATACATCGAAATGGACAATACAAAGATCTACGCGTTTCGACGCAACAGCGTCTTAGTCATGATCCTCAGAGGTGAATCGGAGGTGGGACCAATCAGATTTATGGAAAATCCTGTTCAAATCCCATAAATGTTTAAAGAAGACCTGTTGGGGCAATTTGGAACATTAAATCAGCCACGTCCTTAGTGTCCCGAATTGCCCTTCAGCATGTCCCTATGTTAACACTTCAAAAAAACCTTAATACTTGCCCGTAGATGGGTCTGATGAGGCATATTGGACCCATCTCTAGTGCTTCCCGCGTCTGCGCAGTACTTTAATGAAGCCACAGCAGTACTATTTGGCTTAATTTCGCAAGCACCAAAACCACAACTCATGTGCAGTGATGCTGCGCCAGATTCAAAGGAGGTCTACACAGGTGCGGGCAGCATCGGAACAAGTTTATTTTACTAGGTCACACATAGGGACTTGTTAAAGAGCAAATTGGGACAATGAACCTCTGGTCCGTCAGGACCTGTGGGTGGTTTAGTGTCCCAAATCGCCACAACAGGTCCTCTTTAAGACTATTGGCCACTGGACCCATGTTTAAAGTCATTCTAGGTCCAATAATATGAATTATATACCCATTTACCCTTTACTTTACTCCCTGTGAGACTCCCAAACTTAGCGCTTGACTCTCATAGAGCATTGTTGGAGCAATGTGCATATTCAGACCAGGTGTTATGACCCCTGTTCTCATAATCGGTGGAAATCCCTGATTTGGTCAGACCCCAAAGCCTTTGTCCATGATGTGGATATGGGATAGTGTTAAACTTTTTTTAAATGTGCCTTTTCTCTTCTAGGTCAGCCATATAATCAGCTGGCTATTCTCGCCTCTTCTAAGGGGGATCATTTGACCACTATTTTTTACTACTGCCGCAGCATCGCTGTTAAATTTCCATTTCCAGCAGCCTCCACAAACCTGCAGAAGGCTCTTTCCAAAGCACTGGAGAGGTACAGGTTAACAACGTGCCTCTTTTTTTTTTTTTTCCCCTTTATTTTGCGTTCATCTAACATTTTTCTTGCACTCTTTCTTTCAAGCCGCGAGGAGGTGAAAAAACGATGGAGTGTCTCAGATTTTATCAAGGCCTTCATTAAGTTCCACGGACATGTTTATTTAGCAAAAAATTTGGACCGACTGAGCCATTTGCGAGAGCAACTGGAGGAGCAGTTCAAGGTGAGTAGCATCAAGAGACTCCTCAAAAGCAACCGAGCAGCCAAGTTTTCAAGGCAACACCTATTGGACAAATTTCTTTGTGACAACTACTGGAATCGACCATGCACGCTGTTACCACAGTCTTGCATAGTGAACCATACTTAAAGTGCAAAGAGCTATAATAATACAAATAATTCCTTTATATGGCGTGCACAGAGCTTGACAATCAGTCCCTGTCCCCAATAGGGCTCACAATCTAATCAACCTACCAGTATTTTTTGGAGTGTGGGAGGAAACCAGAGGACCCGGAGGAAACCCACACAAACACGGAGAGAACATACAAACCCTTAGCAGGTTTTGACCCTGGGACTTGAACCTTGGTCCCCAGCGCTGTAATACTAACCACCATGCGCCATGCTGCCCCAACATAGCAGAATGTAAATGTCAGCCAATGTATAGATAAGGAAACTGAACCTGATGCTGATCCCACATGCAGCTGTCCTGAGAATGTAGCCGTGTGTATTGTAATACGTTCTTTTTTATCTTCTCTTTTAGAGTATGGTGTTTCACAAAGCCTTCAATTCCCAGCAGTTGGTTCATATCACAGTCATCAACCTGTTTCAGCTGCACCACTTGCGCAATTTTGGTACTGACGCTGAGCAGCAAAGCTTCAGCCAAGACGAGGAGCTGTGCTGGTCTCAGCTGCTGGCTCTCTTCAGTAAGTGTACTATTTCCTTTTACTCCATCTGCAAACGACTGATCTTTGCAGCCCCAGGGTCATAGACATAAGTGGTCCACTCACACGCTGATGCAATAGAAGAACATGTTCTGTGTGTGGCACAGGACTGATGAAACATCCTATTTCAGACGACGTTCAATTTGTATCCGCAGAACCAGAGTTCATAGATGATCTATAGTTTTGCTTTTGTTATTACTATGTTGCATAACTTTATAAGGGCTTATTCACACGGCCGTCTGTGAGGACGTATATCTGGCTGCGGTATGGTGCCACATGCGTGGCTCGCACCAGGAAAAGAAACGGCATGCTCCATCTTTTTCCCTGGTGTGCGGCTGTACGCCGCTATTTCCTGTGTAGGGAGGAGGGGTCACCTTCTCCTCCTCTCCAGCACACCATACCGCTTGTGAATGAAGCCTAAACCTGTGTATGCCTTTTGTTATGTATTGATGTTGATAAGGTAAGGCTGCACAGACTAAAAGTGCTGCAACGGTATTTTTGCTCCAATAACACAGATTTAAAAAAAAAAAAAAAAGTGAGACGCAGGCGCCTTTTACACGGGGGCTGAGGCTACTACATCGGTATGTGTGAACCTATAGAAATTAATTTGTCCATCTACTATCTGATGAAACAATGGATGGTACACAGACATAAACACCAGCCATATGCATATGAGGGTTTATAATTATATATTGTGAAACTAAGGTATAAAACCTGAAAAATGCCTAAATCTTAAAGGGGTTATCCGGGTTTAAAAATTTTTTTATGGCCGGGCTGGGGAGGGATAGTTAAACATAATAAACATGGACTTGCCTCCTCCGGCGCCGCCGATGTCCCGCGCCGCGGTCACTTTGATCCGTGCCCCTGTAAACAAACAGGGGCACGGAAGCCGCGCACAGGGAGCTTCCCGTCCGCATTGTGGACGGCTCCTCCCATCCGTCCCTATCTCTCAGCGTTGTAAGCGCTGGGAGATGGTGCGCATGGGAGCATCCGGCCGGCCTGAAGCTCCCTGTGCACCGGTGTAATGAAACCGGCGCACAGAGAAGACCGGCCTTGGCGCGGGACATCAGCGGCATTTAGTACATTTAGTACATCAGCGGTAAGTACATTTTTATTATGTTTAAATAGCTCTCCCCAGCCCGGCCATAAAAATTTTTTAAACCCGGATAACCCCTTTAATTGGCACTGATAAGTCACATGTTTTAGGGGTCACTGCCATTATTTACAAACTGGCTAGTTATATGTTTCCAGTGACTTAGGTTTGGAAAAAACTAAACCATTGAAAGCCACCCATTAAAATACATCTTTAGTTTGATCTGCATAACACTAGATGTGAATATGGTCTGGTGATCTTCAAAAAAGTTTTCATATATTTTGAATTATTGAAGTTTCTATCTGTCACGTACTTTAATATGGAGGTTTAAGGGGTTCTAGCACTTGTGGGTTTTTATCTGTATGTAGTACACTTATGATTTTGTTTTGCAGTGTCGTTCCTTGGCACCCTGTGCAGAAGTCCTTCGAAGACCCGTCACTGTGATGAAACATCCTGTGCCGATCCACTTCCTGCTATCAAGGTGTCTCTAGACTGGATGAAGCTGCGTCCCACTGTATTCCAGGAGTCTGCAGTGGAGGAGAGACAATAGTAAGTTACATGCAGTGATCAGAAGAAGAAATCCCCTTTTACGGGGCCTTTTAATTTCTTTTATTGATGTAAAAATAATCAACTTAGACTACGTTCGCATTGCTTTTTTAATCCCCTGTTGTAAGGTCATGTCAAGAAGATTCCATACAATGTAAGGATACAACGCTTTTGCTTAATGCTCACACAGTGGGATACGTCCCCTTGTTTGACTCCTCCCACCTAAAAGCAGGAGAGAGGGAGGAAACATAATTACTTAAAGGGGTTGTAAGGTGGCAGACATTGCCCTGCATGTTGTAGACAAAAGTAACTCCTTATATGAATTCAATGTTATCAGTGATTCTAGGTACATTTACAGATAATTAAATCTGAAGTTATAAGGTCAGCTTTTGTTTATACTACCTCATCTCCTGGGAAACGACAACTTCACAGTCCCCAGCGCTGGCCGCGCATGCGTGGCAGGCAGTCTTCATCATCCTATGTACAGCTTCCTTCATTGTATGGACAGTGCCTGCCTCCGCCTCCTCTACAACACAAGCCCAGAGCTCTAGCAGCCAATTGCTGCTGTGCTATGCATTCTGGTGGCAGTGAAGCATCATGGGACTTGTAGTCTCAATGCAGAGTGCGGTGGCCATCTTGCTTCCTTGGTACCTGCCTTCAGGAATAAAGAGGTAATTCTTTGTAAAAATCGCAATTACCACAATATTTTAGTGGAATGTATTGTAGTAGATGGTGTAGAGTGTGCATTTGTCACACCCAGGAGTTTGTTTTGGAGGTTCAACCATACAACCCCTTTTAATGCTGACAATATTCTAGGTGTCCGTTTTGAAACATACGCTCAACGGAGGCCGGGAATGGTTTCTGCATTTTTTTAATTTATTTATTTTTTTTAATCCTGCTTCCTCCTGGAAAAAAAGCAGAATATGCTCAGCAATCGACTAAACTAAACTTTTTCCTCCATTCTTTCCTGCTCCATGCAATGCATACTGAGAAGTTAGATGCCTTTGTCCGCAGGTATAAGACTATGGACATTTTCAGCGTGTAGCAGATTTCCTGGTGTACACGCTCAATGAATGTGTCCATGATATATGATGTGAATGCAGCGATGCTTTCCTCCCGCTTAGCGTGGCGCCTTCAGTTGTTAAAGTGAGGCTCGGTTGTGACATCACTTTGTGGTGCGCACCATCTACCGCCTAATATAGGCAGCAGGTTGTAACGGGTGCATCCTTTCCATTCTAATTTTGTAACCAATTAAAGAAGAAAAAAAACTAAATTCTGATCCCAGACTTAAGTCTCTTGTTCCTTTTATGCCTGTGGAATGTTGTATACAGTGTCATGCACTATATCTCACAATGTTCTAACATTATACTTTATGCCTCTGTCTGCAGTGTTTGGCCATGGCTGATTTCTCTGTTAAACAGTTTCCATGTGCTAGAGGAAGACCTGACCAGTGCCAACTGTGAGTAGTTAGACTCTCTTTCTGTATTCCTCTTGTTATGTGTCAACCCTTCAATAACCAAAGAGCTTTACCCTATTGGTATAAGTTCCTCTCGATAACTATATATCTCCGTTAACTATTCAGTATTTTTATTAACCAAATAGATGATACATCCTCGTAACCATTTTTTAACTGGACATCTTTTCCAACTGTAGACCTTCCAGTTTTTTTGCCTAGTTACTTGGGATCATAGAAATGCAATCCTTATCCAGATAAATCTTACATTAAAATGGACACTGCTGAACTCAGGTGTGAACTGAGCCTAAGTAATTTAATGAGGGCATGTTCAGATCTGTGTATGAGGCAATGTTTAAAATTACACATGGAGAAAAATAATGAATAGAAGAAGGACCTAATTATAGTCAGTAGTGTAAAGTTCATGTGAAAGAGAACCTATCACCACCTCTGCACAAATACAGCTAGTGACAGGTTCCTATAGAGTCCTATTATCTAATGGACACCCTTCTTTTAGCTAAAAATTGTTTCCTTTACACCTCCCATAAATAAATTTTACCCCATCTACTCCTCCCTATGCTCCATGCCTCTTGTCATTCTGGTCACATAACATGCTGAAAGCATCACAGGTCCGTTGGCCTTCTAACATTACCAATCTGTGCAGCATGCATATATCTGATCACATGAAATCACAGCATGCCTGCATGGACTTCTACTCCTACCCATCCTACATGGAGGCTGCTGTGATTTCATGTGATCAGATACATACATGAGGTAGACGTTGCAGATCTAAGGGGACCTTAGATGATGTCATTCTGGTCACGACTTTAAGTGCCCAACAGTGTTACTGAGCTCTCGCAATGTTCCATACAACAGAATATCATAGACCTGTTAATCGGGAACAAGGAGGCAGGGTAGTGCAAGTAAATTCTAATATGCATGACTCTTAGTGTGACTAACATCAGGTTAATTGCTTATAAGTTTACAAACTGATTTTTTTTTGCAGCCATTGAAAGAAACCATTTGGGGATAAGGTCAATGTTTAACATATTTTTAAGTCTAATTTAAGTTTTAAGTTTAATTTTAAGTCTTTATTTTGGGTGGGTAAATTTTGCATGATAGGTTAGGGTTTAACAACTTTTTAAAAAAATATTTCTTGATACTCAGTGTTGCCGCTTCCAGAGGAGTTTGAGCTGCAAGGGTTTCTGGCTCTTCGACCAGCATTCAGGCAAGTGTCTACACCTGAGCTTGTGTTTTTGTTTTTTTTTTGTTTTTTTTTTTTTCAAACTGTATTATGTTTCTTCAACTTTAAACATTATTCTAATGAGCAAGAAGAGCTCTGGGGGTGTTACTAGAGCTCCTCTTTGCTGCAGCGTCACAGGCTGTTATACTGTCTCCCTTAACTTCTGCCTACTGCAATCTCACACAGTGGGGAGTTGGGGGGGTGCTCCCCACCGTTTAACAGCCTGTGAAGCTTTAGAGCTTTAGCACAGTGGGGTTCTGGTAATACTCCCAGTAGTCGTTATGGCTCATTAGCATAATTTTAACCATTGATTTTAGGTGGAAGGAGGTCATGGATCCAAGCGACATAACTAGGCTAATTTTATGAGTACTGATTTTGATGGTAGATTTCTGTTAAAGGCATAATAATGTATATGAAGATCGGATCCTGCCACAGGGGGCAAACACCAGTATGTCAGTGTGCTTGGTTTACCATCCTACATCCTGGTGCTAGATTTCCTTTAATTTTTGACTGTATTTTTATTATTTTATAAGAAAGAAGTACAACATTTTAGCAATTGGGACATCACAAACCTAGTAATAAATAATGATGATGGGTAGGTCCAAACTAGATGCCTCATGTAGTACAACTTCCAAAAATAGTCACGACCCTAAGTAAACAGTAAAACAGCACTTCATGAGCTAATACTTTGTACAACACAATTAAGTTGCTGTTTGGTTCACTTTAAGCCGACACAAAATGGGAACAACAACCAGTGTTTAACAGGATATTGTTAAGGATATTGTAACAGATTATCTCAGATAATATGAAACAATAGGAGTGATGGCCTGCTCCCAAGAGCTTACAGTCAGTCTATGTATGAGACTAGTTACAGTATATGGGCAAATCTACTCTAGTGATTGCTTATACTGGAAAGGCTGTCAGTCACTAAGGAATGACTACCTGGTATCCTAAGCCTAAAATAAGCAGGAATTGTATTGTAAAATAACAGGTTCTATGGAATTTGGACTACAAAGCAATATAGTTATCTGCTCATCTTCTCTGTTGCTCTATAATATGCTGCAATCCTTTAGGACACAACATATGATCAGTAAATGTATGATCTGATCTATGACCTGATTGCTTCAGATGGCACACTGGGGGCAATTCATCATTGTATCGCAGGGTCCGTCAACGCAGAGCTAGACAACGCTGCTCCAAATTTATGGTGCAGTGTACGAGTCAACTGGATGACTATTTAGTTGGTCTAGTGTGTGCCCCATTTTTTATTTTTGGCTATTTTTCATCTGACTACATCCCCTTTCTCAGAGACCACAAACTGGGGAGTCCCCTCTCCCCAGTTGGACTTGTCATAAGTGTAAAAAAAAAAAGTTTTAAAAGCCTTAATGAAAGTGGTATTTAAGACCCTTGTAATGCCAGAAGTGGATTTATATACCTCCCCCCTCCCCCAGCTATGTTCTGTTATACGTTCCTTTAAAATCGGTGTTGTCCTATATACATTGATAGTAGTAGTATTAGCAGTATGTATAACCTAGAAAGGTCCTTCAACATTACTCTAGTACAGGAAGTCCCCGGGTTATGTACAAGATAAGAACAAACCTACAGAACCTAAGTTGAATTTGTATGTAAGTCTGAACTGTATAGTTTATAATTGTAACCCCAACCAAAATTTTTTGGTCTCTGTGACAATTGCAAATTAAAAATATTGGATTGTCATAAGAACCAGGATTAACAAATAACACTTAATTGCAGTCACCTTTGATAACTGTTACAGCTGTTTATTGTAGCCGAAGACTATAGTACAGTAAATTACCAACATCCAGAGGTCCGTTTGTAACTAGGGGTTGTCTGTAAGTCGGGTGTTCTTTAGTAGGGGACTGCCTGTACTGGCAAATTATTGTTTTCGGTTACTGGTTTTTGTTTTCTTTCCATTAGGCAAAAAAAAATCTGAATTTGTTAATTTTATTTTAGAAACCTTGACTTCTCTAGAGGCCACCAAGCCATTATTGGAGACCGCGAGACGCAGCACCGCCGCCTGAGACCGATTCGTCTCGTATCACTAGGAAAGTGGATATCTGAAAACCAGCCGAGGTGTGTGCATAATACAGCATCTTTCAGGGCTCACATCTCCGCTGTAATTCCTGGGGAGCTGCCTGTGTTCCTGGGAATCCGTCATGTAAATTGCAGAATCCTCTCGCTTTCATCTCTCTGGAGGGTGACTGTGCAGGACTGCTGATGGATCAATGTTTCATCAGGAATATGTCTTCTAACCTTATTGCTTTATGTTGACAGGTTGCTACAATACCAAACTGTGCAAGGTGAACTTTACTTCTCCACTGATATTCCTGAGGTCATGATTGAAGACGCAGATGATGTTGAAGACGTTTCCTCGCCACTAGAGACTAGACAAACAGACGTTCAGAAAACTGAGGGAAGCCCAGGTTTGAAGTCTGTACTTTCCACTGGGCGCAGTCCCAATGGGGAATCTTCTGAAAAGCCTGTGGTTACTTTTAAAGAGAACATTAAACCCCAGGAGGTGAACCGCGAGATGCCGGCTCGTAGTTACACAAGATCAGCCAATGCTGGCAAAGAGCAGAGAGACTTTATCAAGGGGATTAATATGACTGCTAACAAGAAGGATAATAACATTAAAAGAAAGAATGAACCCAAAAAGGCCAGTACTGACAAGGTGCAAGAGCCGGCAAAGCAGAGTATTGCAGTGCAGGTAAGTACCATATACTGGCAGAGCATAAATGATCGGGCTATGCTTACGTCTGGTTGGAGCCTATTTTGCAGATGCCATGTAAAATCCTGGGCCTATGACAGAGCAAAATAATGGAAGCCCCCCAGCTGAGATGTCGAATTGTTTTGGTATCATTGTAAAATATATTTTTAATTTTTTTTTTATTTGTTTTTGTTTATTTTTTTTGCAGGTAAAAGCACCAGTCTCTGAGGCGAGAAAAACGCCAGTGACGCCGACATCAAGTCCAAGCACCAACACACAGTTCATACCTATCCACCACCCTGGAGCCTTCCCGCCTTTGCCTAGCCGACCAGGTATTTGTTAAAATGGGTCTTTTACAGGTTAATATTTATGCATGTAGTTGTGCTGGTTTTGTTAAATGTGTGGCAAGGAGTACGTTTTTAAGGATTGTGACTGATTACACTTGTTCTCTGCAGGTTTCCCCCCTCCTACCTACGTCATCCCACCTGTAGCGTTCTCCATGAGTTCTGGCTATACTTTTCCTCCTGGAGTCAACGTCCCTGGATCTTTCCTGCAGCCTTCATCTCATTCTGCTGCTGGGAATCAGGGACCTCCAGGGAAACAGTCCCACATTCCTTACAGTCAGCAGAGACCTTCAGGACCAGGGACACCTAACCAAGGAGGCCTTGGTACCCAGATGCAGCCTCAGGCGCAGTCCGGTTCTCCAACCCAACCAAGCACACCCACATCAGCACAGCTGCAGCTTCAAGTCATGGCGCAGCAGCAACAGCAGTCGCCCACTAAACCTATTCAGTCACTTGGAAAAAATCCCCAACATCACCCTTCTCTCCAACAGGTATTACTCGTGTCCTTCAGTATTTAACAACCACTACTGTATACTACCTACCTAGTAACCGGGGAACTGGGTTTTTGCACCAATTAGTGTTTTAAAGGGGTTGAACCATATTGCAATAAATTACCGATCAGTTCCTCCACTGAGAACTGGGGTCTTATATGTATGTCTGAATTGAAGAATAGACCGAGTGTATTCCCTGCCAATCAATTCATTGTGTAAGAGGATGCTCAGCTCTCTGTGGCAGTCCCATAGAGAATGAATGGAGAAGCCATTTGCATGACTTGCTTGCCTCTCCATTCACACAGAGCGATGAGATCTTATGACCCCTGTGATCTTATGATTGGTGGTAGCCCGGAAGTCTCAGCAGTCTGCCCCCCTACCCCCCCAATCAGATTGGGTTCAGCCCTTTAACATCTGTGTACTATGCATTATCACAAATTAGGACCGCAATTGGAATTGTGAGTTGTGCACCAGAATTGTGACTCAATTTGCACCAAAAAATGAAACATATTAAGTGCTTTTTGCTTGTTAATCCAGCAGCATGTCTAGTGTAAACTAAGGGTGTCATTTAAGGTTGCCTGTGTGCAGCAAGATTTTGATGCAAATCAAGCCAACCAGGAGGAGGTGTAAAGTTTGACAGAAGTGTCAGAAGATTTGCTAAATTTATCATCTGGCTTGAGCCACTGTAATAAATTTAGCACATCTGGTATAAGTGAACTTTCATATTCTACTTGAAAAAGGGTTATCATAACGATTGCTAAAATATTCCATCCCTTTATAATCTGTGGTGGTGTAATGTTTGGGACATCCACCAGTCCTAAAAAGTAAGGGGCTGCTGTATTATTGTGTCCTTCCATAGCAACTCAAGATCATGGGAGTCCAAGAGGTTAAAGCTCACCATCACTTGGGAGAGGAGAATTACCAGTTAGTTGCCCATAGTAATGTACTGGAGGCCATGACTGGGATGGGATGATGTGACTGTGCTTCCTCTGATTCATTCAAGAGTCCACTGTTTTCATTGATGCGTCATAGTTCCATCTCCTTAGTTCTCATCTCTGTTTTTTGTGTAGTACCAGCAGACGGCAGACGCCTCGAAGCAGTTGTGGAACTCTCCTCAAGTCCCAAACTCACTGGGAAAGCTGCTGCCTCCACCCATGAAGCAGAACTATTTCATGGATGGTCGTCTACCCAATGAACCTCTGAACATGTTGGAGCAGTGCCTACAGCATCCCGTCATGCAGCAGCCCTTGGAGAAGAAGATGAAGTCTTTCCCAATGGATGCCTACAACCAGAACACGTCGGAGATGAAGATGTCCGACTTCTACTGGGGGGAGCAGGCACCCTACAGTCTGAACGACAACAGAGCTCTGTTGGCACAACAGTCAATGAATAACCAAAGGGGCAAGCGCCAACCCTCTGGCTATCGTTCAGGACAGGAACCAATGACCCGATTGCCATTCGAGGTAGGATTGTTATGCAGAAAGCAGGTTATTGCAATGAGGCTTCTTAATCTCCTGCTTCCTATTCTCCTCACTAACTTTGATTGTGTTTTAAGTTTGTGATTTGTCTTTCCTGGATTTCCAGTTTTTCCTCCTTTTTACTTCTTTCTTCAGCACACTTAATGGGGAATGCAAGACAATTACAGCACTTATAATACTTACTAGAACTTTTTTTTTCACTTGTGGCCATTAAAGGGATTGTCCCAAGTTTTCTAGTTAACTGCTGTGATCCCCACCATTCATGAGAATAAGACCCAAGGTAATTTTGAGAATGGGGCTTCTACCTAATGGGTGTAGTGGCAGGTTGCGTGTGTGCCCTGCTGCTCCATTGAGTAGTATAGGAGTATAAATTCTCCAGCACTTTCATAGTCAGTGGATGGGAGTGCAGGAAATACCAGAGCGCAGTGCTTGGCAATTTCTGACACTCCAATAGTCTTGAATGGATTGGAAGGCTGCATACATGTCCTCCAATTACTCCCTCCCCATTCTCCCAGATGTTGGGGTTCCCAGCAGTCAGATTATCACTGATCACCTTGTATTACCCTGGCTTGTGGATAGGGGTCACTAAAGACAAAAAAAGTGTCTTATCACCAGGGGTCTGACTTCTAGTACCCCCTGTTATCGTGGGAAAGAGGGGGTCACATGCTTCTGTGTGAATGGGGAGCATTTAGCTCTATGTTTTTGTAAGACATAGCTGTTCTATAGAAGTTAATAGAGTGAAGCTAGGGCCACCTAATCTCCATTCAGAGGGTGTTCCTGCAGTCAGACACTTGCCCTGCGTCCTCAGGACGGGGCCCAGGTTTAATTTGTGGGAGAACCCCTTTAAATTTGAGAAACCAGTTTTCGGAAAGGAAAGCAAAACAGACTTGGGGGAGTATATTCACACATGGTAGATTTCTGCAAAGTTCCCTAAACGTTATTGGCACTAGTAGAATTCCATATGCTTACTGCCATAACAGCCCTTATTGAGATAAGTGTAATTAGAATTTTTGAATTAATATCTATTCTGAATGTGATGGATGTGTACATACATACATACATACATACATACATACATACATACATACATACAACAGAAGAGGCATGGTTGATCTAAACCGGACATTTTGCAGTGATTAGGGTGAAGAATAAGCAACTAACGTTCCAGAATAAATCGTGTTGTAATCTTCTTGCATCCCCCTGCATGATGACTGTAGGACGGTACTTTGTAGTCTGCTCTATAGATTTTGTATAACCTCTTCTCTTGTACTATCTCCTTTTTATTTTTTCTGCTTTCTTTCCTCTTCTTTCTCCCTTGTTTCTTCCTGCCCGTCTCTTACTAGGAACCCAAGCGTTCCCCTCTCCTTCCCCCGGACCTGTTAAAGAGTCTGGCTGCTCTAGAGGAGGAGGAAGAGCTGGCTTTCTCCCCTCCTCCTGATCTGTACCCAGCTCTGCTCGGCCCTCTGGCCACACTCCCTGGACGAAGCCTCTTTGTATGTATTCTGTGTGCTGCGCCTCTCCCTGCTTCTCATTAGATATCATCATTCTACAATATTCACTTCATTCCTGCTTCTCTTGCTGCAATTCTAATACTCCTTCTGTACTGATGTGTATGTACTTGTACAATTCTATTATCTTTCAATGGCCAGGATGATCCTGTAAATCCAGTGACGTGTACACTACCTTTAATTTAAAGGAACGCTCCATTCAAGGCTGATTTCATTGAATTCTACCTGGTAGGAGCAGGACTCTAGGTTCTTGCAAGGTTCTTGGAATACAATTAAAATGAGTTGTGCTCCTCCCTTCAGGCCCTGCACGAGGCACTATTCAACTAATTAGCTCTGAATGGAGTGCTTCTTTTAAAAGGGGTTTTCTCAACTTTATTCAGTCTAAGGTTAAATTCAGACATCCGGTATAGCAACCGTGAGTTAGCAGCAAAAACAGCAGCTAGCTAACGGCCGCCATAGATGTGCATTATCAACTTATACCATGCTGTGACCAGATTGCGTGTCTGGCCCCTCCGAAAAATATAGCAGGGCCTATACCTGCCCTGATTTGCGGCGTGACCTCCCATCTCTCTTTGGAGAGGAGAGAGGTGCGGCGCACAGGACTTCCGGACGTCTGAATATACCCTTACACATGTGAATCTCTCCTATAAGACCACCAGACAGTCGCCCTTCAAACTCCTGTAGTCGGTCCTGCGGCTATAAGACTTATGGCATGCCCTTACCAAGATGGAAAAACCCAGAACTATAAAATGAGCTGTCTTTTTGATCTAATACAGTGCACAAAGGTATAAAAAGTTGAATGTTCGTGGGTGAAATCATGCCAACTATGTCAACTACTGATCATGCCGTCTTATGGTGTAGGTATAGCTAGGTAAATTGGGGTGTACTCCCATCAAGGCTGCCCCAATAGGCGAGTGCCTGTACCCTGCCTCCACATGTACATGTTGGTAGCAGACTGCACAATGCAATGGGCTGGCAGTAAATTGTCTCTCTCTTTTTTTGGAGAAGTCTCTTCTGGAAAAGCCATCTGAGCTGATATCCCAGCCCCCCTCTTTCCTCTCACTCACTGGATTTTCCCTGAGCCAGGTAAGGGGAGGCTATGGAGAGGTGTCTGCGTAGAGGAGGCAGGAGTCGTGTATGAGGACGGTTCACGTTCTGTGCTCTGATACTATTTTCTATTCCTTACAGGAAAGGTTCCCCGGTAACAGCGTCTTCAATGACGTCTACAGCAAGTCACCCTGTAGTAGCACAAAGTCTGAAGTGTGCCCACCCATAGGGCAGCAGGAGACCTCTCTGTACTCTCTGTTTGAGGGGAAACCTTGGTCTCCGTCTCTTCCGGCAAGCTCAGGTAAGGCTCTTCATTAGGATCCAAACTTTTTTTTTTTTTACTTGTAGTTTCTTATCTTTATACTTTTGCCTTCAATCTGTCTAGATCATTCTACACCAGCCAGTCAGTCGCCTCATTCTTCAAACCCGAGCAGTTTGCCGAGCTCTCCCCCCACCCACAACCATGCAGCGCAGCCTTTCTCTAACTTTGGGCCTATAGGAACCCCAGATAACCGCGATCGGCGCGGTGCTGACCGATGGAAGACGGACAAGCCAGGTATTTCTACTAACTTGGCCTGTGCCAAGCTGTCTGTACAGGGAAAATTGTATCCTTATAACTCTTTGTTTTTCCTCTTTCACCCTGTCCAGCAATGGGAGGTTTTGGTCTGGACTACCTGTCCGTGGCCTCCTCCTCGGAGAACAGCTGGCGCCAGATAAATAATTCCAGCAGTGCAAATGCTTGGACGGCCCAAAGCAACGCAAGAGAGGACTCGTCTGCCCTCATGGAGAGCTTGAAGGTTTGTGTCCGTATAGGGATATTCTTTACCGATATATCTTACTAGTGAAAAGTTTTGACTACTTAGCCTCTTGTTATTGCACGTGGCAGCTGTTTGCTGAAAGGCTCTTGCAACATTCCTCTCTCTGTATATGACAGATTTATGTCCCTTGACTTTACAAGGAAGTACACAATAGTTTACATTAGCTTATCTTTTGGAAACATATTTGTTATCCTACCGATGTACCACTGCAATATTGCCACTAGAGGGCACAGTAGGACCACAGAACCACGCACAGTGATGGCAGACTCCATATTTAAACCATGTACATTGTACATCACATTTCATGACGTGTATTGTGGGAGGCTATATAGCAGTGATGGCGAACCTTTTACAGACCGAGTGCCCAAACTAATACCAAAACCCACTTATATTTCAGAAAGTGCCAACATGGTATTTTAAGCAGTAACTTATTTCTACCTGTTCTTCCACATCTTTCAATTGTATCAGCCCCTGGGGCCACCAATACAGGCAAATTCAGACTCTCATTGTAGCCT
Source organism: Engystomops pustulosus (assembly GCA_019512145.1). Lineage (NCBI taxonomy): Eukaryota > Metazoa > Chordata > Amphibia > Anura > Leptodactylidae > Engystomops > Engystomops pustulosus. The sequence continues at coordinate 30,000 of WNYA01002412.1, forward strand.
CTCTCCAGGGTCTCTGTGTACAGGAAGAATGATGGGTCCAGCAGGAGGATCTCCAAAAATAATGCAGCCCTGTCCACACCTTCTCACTTTTCCCGCAGTTCCAAACAGCCTGAGGTGATGGCCTGAGTGCCCACCGAAATCGCTCTGAGTGCCACCTTTGGCACCCGTGCCATAGGTTCGCCACTACTGCTATATAGCATCTCCTATTGCTGCACTATGTAACAGCATTAGGCCACATTCACACGGCCATTGGGTGACGTATATACCTCCGGCAATGGCCGCACGGCCCGATGGCTCCTCCTCTTGTGGGATTGGCAGGAATATAGTGGTAGCTGATGTTATGCCTCTGCATGATAGCAGCTCTCGGTTACTATACTGCATTTAGAAGGGTCATTTATGACAAGTGGTTATTGTATATGTTAGTTTGATTCTGCTGACCTTTGCATTTCCTCCTCCTCTTCCAGTCCATATGGTCTACCACAATGATGCATCCTGGTCCGTCAGCCCTGGAACAGCTCCTGATGCAGCAGAAGGAGAAGCAGCAGAGAGGACAGGGATCACTCAATCCTCCGCACTGAGAGAGAGACGAGGAGAAGTATCCCGTGACATATATGGCATGATTGGTCAGCAGCACAGGACAGGGATATGTCCTGAGCCCTGAGGAGGGCAGCCCTCTCTCCCCCCCTCACCGATCTGGGGGGGAGCACATGTGGGGGAGCGTCCAGCGTATCCCACCAAATCTGAAAAACCCCCTCCGCCCGCAGGCGACACAGTTACCTGACGGACACAGCAGGAAGTTCCCATCCAGAGGGAGCTTGGGACTTCTTGAGTATAGGGGATAAGGGGTAACGTGCCCCCCATCTTTCTCGTTATTTGTGCATGCCTCTCACAGCACCCCCTGAACCTCTGCCTAACACATGGATAGGAATATCCCCCAGCAGTGCAAGGCAGGTGGGGGCAAGAAGAACTCTCCCCCTCAGTCGTATTGAGTTTTATGGTTCTGTTTCCAGGTGGCGGGTGCACAAGGAACACCCCTCTGCCCCCCACATCCAATTTACAACTGAACATCAGAAACCATCTCCACTAGTGGAGACAGAGGAACCGGTCCCCTCTCGCCCACCAGCTTGTGCTGGCTGAGGGAGGTGTGACTGAATGGGTGGCTTTTTTTCTTCTTCTTCCCCCTCTAAGGGGAATGGGTGAGGGGTTGTGTGTCTGTGTCACAGTTACGAATGCTTGCTTGTTCCCCATCAAGTGTCTTTAATCTACTTTGGTGTCTGTCCTTCCCTGCCTGCTTACGTGTCATGCGTGTTTGTGTGTGCGCTCAATGTTTCCCCTGAGTATTGCAGGATGGATGGATGGATGGATGGATGGGGGCTGATGATATTCGGGGAGGTGCTTTTACAGTGGGGCAGAACCTTAGAATAAGTAGAGCCTGGCTATACAGCCTCCCCATGGTGATAGCTAGACGACAGCTGACCTTTTCCTCTCCCTCTTATTAGCCTTCTTTTTTAGCGAAGTCCCTTCCATCTGGCAGAGGGGCGAATGAAGCGTAGGATGGAGTCGCAATACTAGTCGCCAGAGCTCATAGCACAAGGGAAGAACAGGAATTTGTTCTGTCCTCTACACTGCTCCAGCAACGTGACGAGCATTGCACACAAGCAGTGAGAGAGCCGGGATGTGTGTGAATGGTGAGCAAGATGAACATATGATCAAGTGGAAAATACGGTGAAGATGAGCACGGGTGCCTCACGTGTCAACCTGGAAGGAAGGAGAAATGGTTCTTCTACGTAGAGTCATCATACAGGTCCCCCGTTTGCGTGTGGTTTTGTGTAGGTCCAGGGCACCCCTGGTGTCCCGACACGTACAGCACCTCATACACCTAACACACAGTTTGGGGCCAGATGTTTTGAGAAGTAGCCAGTTCTCTTTGGGGGGATGAAATATAATATAGGAGGTGGCGAGGTGCCATCCTTTTATCGGGATCTAGAGTATGGAGACCCCTATTCACTCCCACCCTTTCCTTGTGTTCTTGTGTGAGCACCGTCTGCTCAGATCTGCTTTACCATTAATAAACTCATCTTCTCTACAGCCACCCGCCTGCTTGTCGTGTTTCACTCTGTGCTGGACGTTGTACTGAGCTGCTGCGCTTATTGATGCAGACGTGAATCCATATAGATTGAGTACAAAGATATCCGAAAATTCTTCTGTCCCAGCCCTTTATATGCAGCAGCCGATGGTTTGACGTGGATTTTGACCCATAATCTCCACCAATGTCTGATCCAACTTGTGAAAAGATCTTTTCAGCCTGAACTGAATATCACATAACGGCACAGAAATGGAAATATTTCCGTGACATTTCGATTACAGGGGTAGTAATTACTACTTCTCACAACAGCTTTTTTTTTTTTTCTTCAAATTTTTAATTATCTTAAGATTTACAAGACATCCAATGCTATAAATAATGTAGGGAGAATAGAAGAGGCAACAATACAGCTGTGCACCGTACTACATACACATTATATCTGCCTTTTTATGTATCCAATTGTGCCCAATTCGGACATAGTTAGAGATTACAAACAAACTGATCAGACTACAGTGTTTGTAGTCTGTTACCGTGGAGACATACCAGCTATGTACACATCATAACTGTATTTACAAGGTTAAAGCAATGAAAGATGGACACCTTGCCATATAAAAATCATATAGTCTTGCTCACTGACTTGGCATAGCTGGACATTAGCCTTTATCCAGCGCCTACAGTCTTACTGTTTCTAATTTGAGTTTCTTACTGCTCACTTAGCCACAAAGCGGCTCATAAGATCTGGAGACGTCTTAATATCCATAGATGATTGGCCGCTACTGCACAAAGGCAGATGGAAAGATTCCCACTTTCTCGTGACATTTTCCTTCCCACCATTCCTGCGACACTGTAACAGAGCAAAAGTGCCATGAAATTGTATCCATTACTCGCACTTCACGACCAAACATCTCATTAAAGCGAATCTCCACATAAACTCACGTGGTCTCCTAAAGTTCATGCTCGGTTTCCACTGTACATCACATTTAAAGGAAACCTACCATTTGATTTGATGCATTATGAACCAAACATACCTTGAGAATACTGTAGCTACACTGATGCAGAAACATATCTTGTTTAATCTCTGAACCGAGAGCTTTTGCTGAAAAAACAATTATAAAATTATGCTCGGCACTTCTCCTCATACCCTAATTTATGCACTGATTCGGATGAGCTGTAATCACTGTGTTGTCCCTGACAGGCAGAAGTAATCAATCGCAGCACCGTCCCCCAGCTGCTGTGTATGAGTCATCCAGCTCAGGAAGCTCTGTGTAATCTACTCAGCCAGTCTGTAACCAAGCTTTCCCAATGTCCTGAATTTTATAATAGTTTTTTGAGCAAAACCATTTGGTTCAGGGATTAAACAAGATATGTTTCTGCATCAGTGTAGCTCCAGCATTTTCAAGGCATGTTTGGTTCATTTGCATCAAATCAAATGGTGGATTTACTTTAAGGGCAGAAACTAGGATGTAACAGCAATCTGATAGATGGAGGTTAGACTGCTGGGACCCCAACTAATTGTGATAATGGGGGTCCCATTATCATGCATTAAATGAAGCAACAGTTCGAACATGTTTAACACCTACAAAGTAACTAAAGGTGTGAAACGCTATCATGTCCTATTACAACCATTTCCATTCCTCAGAGGGTGGCCATACTTACCTTTATTTAGGACTTTGATAACATCTCCTTTCTTGAATGACAAGTCTTCTGGCTGTGAAGCCTCATAATCAAACAATGCTGTTACAGTGGTTCCTGCTTTCTCGTCTAATGTTGGAGGACTTGGGCCTCCTTCTTTTTCCAGAGACTGTTTTTCCTAGGAATAGTGAACGTGTACACAATTATTTTATACATAGTTACTATAACTGAGAAATTTAAAGGGATTGTCCACTTTCCTACTCCTAGAATATTTTTAAATAGTGGGGTTACTGGTGCATCATGTACACCCCCAACTCTCTGAATGCACCAGATATATCCAACAAAGTCTATGGGATGAAAAAAAAAAAAAAAGTCAGGAGTAATTGTATGTGGAAAGGTAAGTTGTGCCTATATAACCACCATCCCACACACAGTACATTAGCAGGTCCTCACCATTTTACAGGGGTTGTAACCCCAATTTTGAAAATAAGCCTTAAATAAATTATTCTGGCAATCTTCCAAAACACAACATCTACAAGCCACATTCAGGCTACTGCGAGTAAAATGGCTGAAACACGGATCCCTAAGGTGTTGCTGGATCGGTTTGGATAAGATTTTTTTGGACCATTTATCCAAATTAACACTTTCCATCTCTTACTTCCACATCCGTGCACTTGAGTTTCAGGCAGTTGTCTGTCATCTGTTCCCAGGCTCTTTCCACGTTGTCCTTACTTAGTGAGACCTCCTTGTCTCCATCTATAAAGCTGTAGAGATTCAAGGAAATATTCAGTGGATTCTTAAAGGGGTTGGCCACTTAACCTCATGTTTTTTGATGTGTGTGGGGGCAGGGTATTGGATAATTTACCAATATACATCTATTAATAGCTCTGCTTTCCTGATATGTAAAATGAAGCCTCCTGAGTTTTACCTCATCAGCCAGACATTCCTGTCCATAAAATGGCTGCAGATGCAGGGTCATGTGATCTCTAACTATCCATGAACAATTGCCTTGCTAGGACCTTGATCTTAGATTTATGAATACTATCATAAGGTCCTGGCAGGGCAATTGTTCATGGACAGATAGAGATCACAAGACCCTCCATCTGCAGCCATTTTATGGGCAGGAATCTCTGGCTGATGAGGTAAAAGACAGGAGACTTCACTTTACATATCAAGAAAGCAGAGCAGAACATTTAATAGATGTATATTGGTAAATTACTTTATCTCACCCCCAAACCTTCACCTCATTACAAAACACTTGAGGTGAAGTGGTCAACCCCTTTAATATAAAGGGGAAGATGTACTCATCCTGTTAAGTATTATTTCACACCAGTTGTCTGAGTTAAAAAAAAGTGGAAAACATCTTTAACCGCAGCTTCTTATCAATAAATTAAACAACCCACTTCTATAGGGTTTTTATTCCAATTTTCTTGGAACAAGCCCTAGATTTCTGGCACACAGTGACCCTCAAAGAAAATTTGACCCTTGGTCCATCATTTCCATTTAATAGCTACGGTAGGTGTTGTTGGCCTAATTGACCAACGGAGGCCGGCGGTGACAGTAGGTGCCACACTGGACGGAGATCAGAGCTAAGTATAAGGTTTTTTATTTTTGTTTACAGAACCTGGGGCCAAATTAAGAAAAAAAAATCTGATCCGCCCCCCCAACAACCCCTTTTAAAAATGTCTGAACAATAGATCTCAAACAATCCTCCCCGTTACTCTATGAATGGCTACCTTACAACCAACCGGACTTGCACTTACTGGAGTTTGATGGCGCAGGGAGTCAGCTTGAGTTTACTGCTTATCAATACCAGGAGGTCGTCGTATGAAAGTTTTTCAGAGACTTGTATCGCTACCGTGTACTTATAATAGACTTTAACCATATACGATGGTGACGAAGCCTCTACGGATTCCTGCAGGTAAGTGACAACAGTCATTCAGCACCATATACAGACACCATGCTAATTCCGGATAGCCCCATATGTTACATACCTTTGGACAAGTTGGGGATTTTTTGTTATTTGGTTTGTCTAGAGAGGAAAAAAAAACATTTGACATATTAATACACATAATTTCACATAATAATAGTAATAATCTCCCAGTAAGTATATTCTGTACATCTCTGCATTAAATATCCATTATGCACACAATTGATACACAAGCTGCTGCCCAGAGATATAATATCAATGGAACAACCTCATCCTGCACCCTATAGACTGCTATGAGACTTCCGGTACAGGACATAAGACTAGCTGATGGTGGAAGTCAGCAACACAGGGCATCTAAGGGGTCTCCCGCTCTGGCGATCACAGGGGTTTTAGCAAACGGACCGCCAGCAATCAGAGATTTATCCCGAATCCAGTGTAGTTTATGGGAAAACTTCATTAACAGATCTGATAAGTCAGTCATCGAAACCTCTGAACTGATACTGATGGCTGTGTTCACACATTCAGATTTTCAGATGCAATTTTTGATGTCCAAACCAGGAATGGAGTTTTAAAACCGGAGAAACAGCTTCTCTCAATGATATGTTCTCACCCATTATGATCCAATCCGAAATTTGGCTTCAAAAACTGTATCTAAAAAACTGAACGTGTAAGGCCTCTTGCACACTAGCGTTGCGTTTCACGTCAGGGTGCAATGCGTGAAAAACTGACGTTTTGGCTGCGTTTTTGTTCCATTTTTCCTTGGAGTAATTTGCGTTTTTTTTGCGTTTTCGGCGCATTTTTGACGCGCGATTCAATGGGAGACTCGAGCATTTTTCAAAGGGACCATGGTTTGGGATTAAAATGTGTTATTTAATTGAAAAATAATGTCTTCTGATAATTTGCAAACATCTGCGATCTATTCTTCACTGTTCCACGCGTATATTATCTCCCGACAATTTAGCAGATGTGAAGAACAGTGAAGAATAGAATAAAATCATTGTACACAGTGAACACAGTGAACACAGGATCATTTAAGATAAAAACACAGTGCAGAACACAGTGCAGAATAGATTACAGATGTTTGGCACATCTGCTTACTTGTCGGGAGATACGCGCGGAACGGTGCGAACAAAATAGCATGTGAAGAACAATATATATGTGTGTGAAGAACACATTGCAGATGTTTAAATACATTGTAAGCAGATGTGCCGAACATCTGTAATCTATTCTGCACTGTGTTCACTGTTTTTATTCTATTCTTCACTGTTCTTCACTGTGTTTTTTTAATTAAATGATCGTTCGCGAGCAGGGGAAATAATGTTATTCTGGTCACCTAGCAACCCTTACGTTTAAAACGCATTGCACTCGCATTGCACTTGCAATGATTGTGAGTGCAATGCGTTCTTGATGCATCTCCATAGACTTGAATGGGGCGTGAAAATTGCGCGTGACTCGCAAAAATAGAGCATGCTGCGATTTTGACGCGCGTGCAAACGAACGCAAGCACGCGCGTCAAAAACAACGCTAATGGAGAAAGACCCATTGAATACAATGGGACAGAGTGCAATGCGAGTTCTGAGCGTCAAATGCACGCGCAGAACTCGCGCGTGAAAAACGCCAGTGGAGAAGGGGCCTAAACCCAACCCTTCCATTCTGCAAACATTTGAGAACTACAATTGTCAAAATTGAAGGACCTAACCTGGTGCGTTTGTGGGAGGGGCTGGGATATCTGCGCCTGGACTTGTGTCTTTTCTCGATGCGTCCTCTTCCTCCGATTCAGCTGCCTGACGTAATAATTTACGAAAGAATTTTAAAAGATTTCTTAACGCAATTGTGGGACCTATAGATGAAAGTCTATAACCAATATTGGGAACACCCTTTTATTTCTAACAAGAAAGACAATGGGGCAGATTTACTTACCCGGCCCATTCCCGATCCAGCGGCGTGTTCTCTGTGGAGGATTCGGGTCTTCCGGCGATTCACTAAGGTAGTGCGCCCGATGTCCACCAGGTGTCGCTGCTGCACTGAAGTCCGTCAGAGTTCACTGGAGTTCACCATCCGTTGCTGGGTGCAGACAAGTGACCCTTTTTTTTTTTTTTTTTTTTTTTTTTTTAAATAGGACGGTTTTTTTTATTGCGTCGGGTTTTCTAATGGCCACGCCCCCAATTTCCGCTGCGTGCATGCCGGCGCTGATGGGTCACAATCTGATTGCTTGCGCCGAAAACCCGGGGCAATTAAGGGAAAATTGACGAAAAACGGTAATATTTGGGTAACCCAACGTAAAAACGCGATTCAGGCCCCCATTGACCCCCATTGTGCAGATTTTGGTGTGAACATTTTTTCAAATTACAACTTTTAGACCAAATTCATAAAATTAGAGAGCAGATATAAGAGTCAGACTATTGGTGTAACTACCAGGGTAGCAGTCATAGCAGCTGCTCCGGGGCCTGGAGTGTTAGGGGGCCCAGCCAACTGACCTGACACACAAAAAAAAATTGACATCTTCCAGTAGTGGACATCTCGGAGAACAAATACTGGTAGAGGTAGAGGGGCAGCAGGATAGCAGGACTAGGTCCAGTTGTTATCTCCTCCATGTGCTTAGCGGCCTCCCACCCACAGCCCCCCCCCTCCACAGTTTGACATGCAGCCCAGCCTCTTCTAGTTACACTTCTGAGTCAGACTTAGACCCTGGTACTTTACAGCCCTTCTTTCTAATGCTAATGATGGACATGACCTTCCAGAAAGAAGGAACTGGGAGCTTAAAAAACCCTAAACATGTTTTACCTTCGTTTGGGAATGAAAGCGCAACTCCATTGGCTCCAGATAATTACACGGCACAATCCCTTTCTGTATCCACATACAAGAAAGAAGAGAACATGGGTCATTTTATCTAGTTTTGGTATAATCACCAGCCATAGAACATCTTTAACTGTTGTTTTTTTTTGTTTTTTTTTAAATGTCAATCACAGCCATTATAGACTTTGTATTTTTATGATTAGAGTAGAACTTTGTAATGGCACCACTTGGCGGTACAAAGTTTTGAGCTTTTATTCACCCCTAGTTGTGGAAAATTGTGAAACAATGAAATTCCGATACTGATATGATTTTTTGGAGGTCTTTAATTTTTGGGGTTGACCGACCGTAATGAATGGAAAAAAAACTGCCTCACGCCTATGCCTATACGCTCAGTGTATATCTAACATGAAGGGTGAAACTTTAATGGCACATAAGATAAATACATTTAGAGTGGTAACTGATATTCACAGGGGGAGATTTATCACAAGTGTCGACAGCAGAACTAGTGGCTCATGGCAACCAATCAGAGCTCAGCTTTCATTTTACCACAGCTGTTTATAAAATAGAAGCAGAGTTCTGATTGGTTGCCATGGCCAACTAGAACAATTCTGCTCTCAGAAACTACAGATAAATCTCCCCTTCTCTCCAGTGGAAAATTGGAAAATTTTTCAAAGGGCTTATTCACACAACCGTAATGGAGGCTGTGATCTGGAAGCACAATTTATAGGCAGATCATGCCCCCCCCCCCCCATCACAGCCCCTCCCTTTCTATGAAGAGGCAAGGGGTGAAGAGTGCTCACCCTTCCTCCTCCTGGCTGTGTGCTACACCCAGGTTCCAGTCTGGGGAGCACAAGGCCATCTGAATGTGGCCTTATGTCAGTAGTTAGGCCCCTTCCACACTGGCGTTTTTCACGCGCGAGTTCTGCGCGTGCTTTTGACGCGCAGAACTTGCATTGCACTCTGTCCCATTGTTTCCAATGGGTCTTTCCTCATTTGCCGTTGTTTTCACGCTCGTCTTGCGTTTGTTTTGACGTGCGCAAAATCGCGGCATGCTCTCTTTTGCTTTCACGCGCCCCCATTCAAAGTTATGGAGACGCATCAACTGCATGCAACTCAGCAAGCATTGCAAGTGCAATGCGAGTGCAATGCGTTTAAAATGGATGGAGTGTGCTAGGTGACATGAATAATTCCCCTGCTCGAGATCGAGATTTAAATTAAAAAAACACAGTGAAGAACAGTGAAGAATAGAATAAAAAAAGTGAACCCGGATCATTTAAGGTGAAAAAACACATTAAAGAAACACAGTGAAGAATAGATTACAGATGTTCGGCCACATCTCTTACTGTCGGGAGATACGCACCGGAAGGTGCGAACAAAAATAGTAGAAGAACATTATATGTGTGAAGAACACATTGCAGATGTTTCCACAATCTGCAATGTCTTCTACACACATATAGTTGTTCTTCACATGCTATTTGTTTCGCACCGTTCCGTGCGTATCTCCCGACAAGTAAGCAATGTGACCGAACATCTGTAATCTATTCTTCACTGTGTTCTTTACGTTGTTTTCACTTAAAGGGAACCTACCACCACGATTCTACCTATAAAAGGTAGTATCGGGTGGTAGGTGGAGGTAGGGAGGAGCGTAGAAGCTCTTTTTGAGTCTAATCATCACGTTCCCCTCTAACTTTTAAAACTATTCCCCTCAACTGTAAATTTAGTTATGCGGCACTGGGGCGTGGAGTAGCGCGGGCACAAGGCTTACACAGCGCGCTACTCCAAGCCCATCCTAGCCACGTTACGCCTCCTACCCTGAGTGGGTCGGCGCGCGGCTACTCTCCAGCCCAGTGCCACGTGACTCCTCCACCCTGTGTTCGCCCTGTGTTCGGGGGCGCACAGCTCCTCGTACGCGGGGCCCCCGTCTCGCCTTACCGACATGGCTTGACTTTCGTGCGCATGCGCGCAGAACGCACTGAGCAGCCCACACTCCGAGGCGTGAGTACTACTGCGCATGCGCAGAACTCCGTTGTCCGGATGCACGCACCTGAACACACAGGTAGGAGGAGTAAGTAGGCGACGTGCGGGCGTGAAGTAGCCGCGCTGTGTAACCTCGTGGCCCGGGCTACTACCACGCCCCCCAGTAGCCGCATCAATACTCAAATTTACATGTTAGGGTAATAAAGTTTATTAAAAGTTAGCGGGGCCGTGAGGATTAGCTCTAAAAAGAGTCCCTCACGTCCCTTACATCCACCTACCCACCCGACCGTATCCTTAGGTAGAAGCGTAGGTGGAAGGTGCCCTTTAAATGATCCTGTGTTCACGTGTTTTTATTCTATTTCTTACGTGTTCTTTCACATCTGCTAACTTGTCGGGAGATAAAGTAACGCGCGGAACAGTGAGAATAGAATTGCAATGCTTGCAGTACATCTGAATCACTTATCAGAAGACATTCTTTTTTTCAATTAATAAAACATTTTATTCCGAACCATGGTCCCTTAAAAATGCTCGAGTTCCCCATGACGCAAAAAAAACGGCGACAACACGTCGCGTGAAAAACGCTAAAACGCTATGCTCCAAGTAAAATGGAAACAAAACTGCAGCAAAAACGTCAGTTTTTTTCACGCATTGCCACCCTGACGTGAAATGCAAACGCTAGTGTGAAGGGGCCTACTCTAATCAACATTATTGTAAATCATAGCCGCGGTCACACGGACTGCTAGGCATCCGTCTAACGTGACCTTAGCGCACCGGGAGGTCCCTCGCCCGAACGCACATGCGTTTCCAAGAACGCATGCGATCGGCTTAAATCACATGTCGTTTCCCTGGAAACGCATGTGCGTTCGGGCCGAGGACCTCCCCCTGTGTCTAAGTTCGCGTTATGACGGACGCCTAGCAGTACGTGTGCCGCGCCATAGATACAATGGGGGAGATTTATCAAAGTGTCTGAGAGTGGAATTGCCCATGGAAACCAATCAGAGCTCAGCTTTTATTTTAACGCAGCTCTGTTTTATAAATAAATTAAATGCTGAGCTCTGATTGGTTTTCACTGAAATTAGAACAGTTTTACAACCTCAGACGCGATTGATAAATGTCCCTAATTGTATTTCTGCTTCAGTACAAGCACAGATCACTCATTCTGCGGTGACCAAGGCCTTATCTCTTCCTGGTCTTATCTCCCCCTCATGGTTTAGCCACAGCTCATACTTTGAGCTTTGATCACATAGAGATAAGAAGTCCTATCAGCAGATACTGAAACTACTGATATACTGGCCAGTAATGTATGGCTCAGTGCTTGTGCAGGAACAACTCTATACCCACTGTTCACACCACTAGGGGCTTCTTAAAAAAAGTTGCCCCCTTAAAGGGTTTGTCCATGAAAGAAAGTTCCTAAAATTTTAGTCCCCTTTATGATGTTTTCAAAATAAGATAATTTTTACCCCCTTACTTGCTCTATAATTAACATTATTGGTTCCAAACACTTTAAAAGTTGAAAAAGTTACCTGCGTTATTTCTGCTCTACCCTCCTCCCCACTCCCTCTTGCAGACTTTGAGCTGACCAA
>WNYA01002413.1:0-42000 GCA_019512145.1 Engystomops pustulosus
TAGGGGGTGTATAGATATAAGCGGACGTATATTATAGTTAAGGGAGGGTGAATATACGTTATTATAGGGGCTGTAGATAGTGATTGCTGGGGGAGCAGTATGCAGTGGTTGCTGGGAGCTGTAGCAGTGGTTGCTGGGTAAGCTGCATGCGTGTTTGCTGGGGAGCTGTAATGCCAGTGATTGCTGGGGGAGCTCCGTATGCAGTGATTGCTGGGGGAGCTGCTATACGTGATTGCTGCGGGAGCTGTATACAGTGATCTGCTGCGGGAGCTGTATACATGATGGATTGCTGCGGTTGCTGTATATAGTGATTGCGCGGGAGCTGTATATAGTGGTTGCTGCGGGAGCTGTATCACGTGGACTGCTGCGGGTAGCTGTATAACAGTGAACGCTGCGCGGACTGTATAACAGTGAACGCTGCGGGAGCTGTATACAGTGAACGCTGCGGGAGCTGTATACAGTGAACGCTGCGGGAGCTGTATACAGTGAACGCTGCGGGAGCTGTATACAGTGAACGCTGCGGGAGCTGTATACAGTGAACGCCTGTCGGGGCTGTATACGTGAACGCTGCGGGACTGGATACAGTGAACGCGGCGGGAGCTGTATCATGAACGTGCGGGAGCTGTAACAGTAACGCTGCGGAGCTGTATACAGGGAACGCCTGCGGAGCGTACTCTGACCTGCGGGACTGTATACAGTGAACGCGCGGGAGCTGTAATACAGCCGGTAACGAACCTCTCTTCAGTGTATAAGAAATTACATGTTCTACTGTTACTATATAACAAGATACCCGGAAATAGGGACTTTCGGTAACTGCATATGCTTCCGTTCAAGGTTTAACCGGGGCCGGGATAAAAACAAAATACTGTTTTACAATAAAACTCATACTATCTTATATATATAATAACGCTGCGGGAGCTGTATACAGTGCACCCAGGGGGCCCCCACCAACCTTAATCCCGGCCCTGGCTGCAAACACTTACCTTGTTGGAGAGGGCTCAGCCCGTGACACCCTCTCAATCACCACCGCAGTTGGTGTATGTATTGTACTAATACTCACGCGTTGGTGAGGGTTAAGATAAAAACCAATGAGATTAACCAAAAAATGTGTGTAAAACCTGGCAGCAGAGTGGATGATGCACACAATGCAATCTCCCTCCAAGAGAATAGGAGAGAGAACAGGGGAGAAAAAGAACGGAGCGCTCTCCTAGTGAATTATCAAAGGCAGCACGTTGGAAATAGAAGTTTGTCCAAATGGACTCTCACCTATTCCATGATCAATAACAGCATGGTCATCCTTGTGGTCCTGTGTGTCCTGGCAGCTCGATTTTGGATTTAAGCCTCCTCCGTGTTCCAGGGTCACCGGGGATGGTATTAAAATGTAAATAGCAACCTGATGTTTCCCATCAATCACGCGGATTTGAGCGCTCAAGGATCTTCTGGACAACCGATATTTTATCTATCAGCGAATTTTATGTTATAAAAATATAAATGCAACTGTTGCAGCGACGCTTTTCATCCGTACCGCGGACCTTCTTCAGTGTATAGAAACTTACATGTTGTAATGGAAAACCAAATGAGTCGAAGATACAACATGGCTGCTCTATAAAGACAGTTCATGTAACCTTTTCACTATGAATGAACCCAAAGTTGCAACTAGCTTAACCTCATTTGACACTGTTATATATCACATATTTCTTGTATGCGTCCCAACCCTGGGAATGCTTTCCAGTGGAAATTGGCCACTTCCATGGAAACTATACCATTAGGAGGATGATGAGAACACATGTGCATACATATGTTTTTCCACTAGTTTGGTGACGCAGACATAGGGTATAAAAACTTGGGACTATCACCTAGCGGCAGATATAGGATAAACAGAAGAGATACAACTAGACTTACGAATAGATTGAAAGACTAGCTATATACCGTTGCTTTTGTATCTCTGTGGGACGCCTGGAGAACAAACTTGATGTGTACCTGTCAATACCTGTCATTCTACTGCTTGGTGATAGTCCGTGAGATCCCTATACATGCCGGAAGTCATCAATGATGCTGGACAGTGTTGTAAGTGTTGATAAAGCCCGTGAAGATTTGTGTGCCGAGCTCATCATGAAAGTTGACAGTGTTGTGAGTATTACATTTTATTTAAACTCTTTATGTACTTTTGTATTGCAATAAACCTTTTAAATATTGTTGATTGTGTCATTTTCTTGTTCTATAACACGAAATCCAAAGAACCTGTTTCTCTTTGCAACACTATTTGGGCGTAGTCTGGCAAGATTTTATGTATAGAATTAAAAAAATGATCATATGAGTAAATTTTTAAGTTGTATTTCGGGTTGGGAGCTGGCTCCCTTACTCAACTTAAACTACTGAAACACGGATTAAGTGAAAACTGGAAGGCAAAGTTAACTAATTGTAGCCCAGTAGATTTTGTAACATGGTTTGAAAAAATTGCAGATCATGAAGGCAATGTGTGGATTCTGCTTACAGAATGCAGGCAGCAGAATAGGGAGAAATGCTTTACAGAATCTTGTCTGTGAATTAAGACCAGCCGCTGTTAACCTACAGTCTCAGGAACTATGCATAGATATCAGCTGCAGATGTTGGCTGACAAAGTGTTTCGTATAAAAATGTGTCAGAAGAGCATTTGTAAGGTGCAGCCCGATATAAATACAGAAAGCGGCGAGGGAAGATAAGCAGCACAGGGTGGCTTCGGCAGTTTTTTGTGTCGGGATGGATTGTAACTCTTCCCAACTGAATGCCTTGGTGTTCTTTTCAATGGATCAGGACGACTCAGTGATTCAAAGGGAATGATGATTGGGAAGATCCCTCTGATACAATCTAGACTCTCCGCAGTTAATTGCCAAACCAATTATCGAAAAAGTATCATGCCCCAGCCACTAACTTGTTTAAAGAAGTGGAAGGCACTGTTATCCGTTACAAGGCTCAGGAGAAGGAGGAGTTGTTTTTGGGAAATTCTTCCCGGAGTTATATGACTGACAGATTAGCCAGCCCACGTGTAGAAGTGTAGATGCCTGACCCCATGTAAATTTTGCTAATTGATTAAAGTTACAACAATGATTGAAATGTATTTGCATAAGTAGATACGGGGCAGAGGCTACACTTATTTATGGAAATCCCAGCAAACACTCTGGGGCAAAAAGTGACTATTACAGTGCTTGTATCAGAAAATCATATGCACTTGAGTAAAAATCAGGCTAAAAATAAGGGAACATTCCTGTCAAAATTTTATTGCAGTTTGTATGTTCTAGTCCCAGTCCCCTGAATAATATACAGAATAGACATTTTAAATTGGATGCCAGTTTGCAGCTGCATGACAGGACGTTTTCTTTTGAAGTAAAATTTTGGTGAAAGTTAATCCAGTTGTGATAGAAATTAACATGAAACTTGTTGAAATCCCTAGAGCTACAAAAAAACACAATCCATGTGAATAATACGAATCCCAGGGAACTCAGATATAATCCTGGCATCCAGCTGAGTTTACGTGGTGTGCAGGGTAAGTAGTGAGGTATTGATGTTGATTACTGAGGTGAAATTAGTGTGATTTTATATAACACTGAGATAGAAGTATTGGGAATTCAGGAGGGAGAGAAGATAGCACAATTGCTAGTCCTGTCATACCAAAAAAAATCACCCTAGCTAAAGGAGAGGCTCCTACACTCCTGACTGTATAAGGTCCTGGAGGTTTTGGACACTCAGATGGAGCAAAAGTTTGGGTAAAACAGCGCCAAGGTCCTCCCACACCAGCTGAAGTAATTGCAAAAGGCACTGATAATGTGCTGGTTACTATGGCACCTGGTGCAACTCAGTATCAGTACACCCCAGCCAATGAAGTGTACTTACGTGAGTAATTTCTATCTCCTATCAGGTTTGGATCCCACTAATCCTCAGCGGATGTCTTGTGCTGGTGCTATTGTGGACTTATTGCGAGCCCTATCAAGCCCCCAGCTGGTCTGAGAACAACCTAAGTCGAGGAGCAAGAGAGTGGGAGAGAGATCTATGGAAAACGAAGGAGAACATGTGGCTGTACCTAGCTCGAGTACTGAATATGACAGACTTTTGCCTGAAAAATGTATATTCCAGCAATGTTCTGGAAACTTGTTTGGTCGCTGTACCAACTCCTGTTGCAGTATGGACTCAACTGCTACGCATACAGTTAAATGATACAGAATTAACGGACAATGATTTACTTATGCATGCGGACTGGATAAGTCCTTATTATGCTTGTTTAAACTGCCCCACTTACAGTGATTTAGAAGAAAATATGATCAAAATATCGACTGGGGCTATAACTGATGCAGAATTATGCTTTGAATTTACATGTGACAAAACACACATTCCAGCTTGTAATAAATTTTTTCAGCACACCCCTGCACAACCACCAGAACAAACACCAGAACACACTGATGAGCAGGGACAAAACGCTGAACAAAATGAATCCACAGATGCACACACCGCACCAAAGGCAGTGGTACAGAAAAGTTTTCCAAAAATTTGTGATAGAACTGACCAGGATTGTCACCCTCTAAGAGCCGGACGGCGAATGCAGTGTAACAGAACAATGATTGTCCCATCATTAGACTCACATGTACCCCTGCCCCCAGGTTGGGTTTTAGCTTGTAGCAATAACAGTTATACTTATTTACCTGCCAATGTGACCGGAGGTCTATGTGCATTATCCCGGTTAACCTTAACTATGGTCCCTCCACCACCTGAGCATGCCTTACGTATATCACCTGAGCATGTTCTGAGAAAGAGAGACACTATACAACTGCCCGAAGACTGTTATTATGATGTAACCCTCCTGTCAGCAGCAGAGTATATAAGTCTGGCTGTATCACTACTAGGAGTGCCCGGCCTAGCTGTAAATAATCAAAGAACACTAGCACACATGGCTTGCTTTATGATAAGAAATATAAATATCACTAGTGCTATTATAGAGGATATTTTGCTAGATTTACATTCATATAAGAAGGCTATATTACAAAATAGAGCCGCTATAGATTACCTGTTACTCAAACACGGTCACGGATGTGAAAGTTTTGCAGGACTGTGTTGCTTTAATTTATCTGATCATTCAGAAGATGTTCATGGTAAATTACAGCAACTGCATGAAATGATTACCCATATAAAACAAGATGTAAATCAAGGGTGGTGGGATTGGCTATTAGCCTTCCTACCAGATTTTGGATATCTCCGACAAATTGTCGGAATTATAATTTGCATAATAGCTCTCTTAATTATAAGTTGCTGTTGTCTCCAATGCATTCCATCCTTATGTGCTATGTTCAAACCCACTAAGCGCCAGCATATAAAGGTAGCTTATGGTGTGTATAAGGTGACCTGACCTGTCTAGGGTGGAATGTAATGGAAAACCAAAATGGAGTCGAAGATACAACATGGCTGCTCTATAAAAGACAGTTCATGTAACCTTATTTCAACTATGAATGAACCCAAGTTGCAACATAGCTTATCCTCATTTGACACTGTATATTATTCACATATTTCTTGTATGCGTCCACTCACTGGATGACTTTCCAGTGGGAAATTGGCCACTTCCATGGGAAACTACCATAGAGAGGATGATGTAAAACCTGTGCATACATATGTTTTTCCACATAGTGTGGTGAACGCAGACACTAGGGTATAAAAACTTGGGGACTATCACTAGCGGCAGAATATAGGATAGACATAAGAGAATAGCAATAGTACTTAAAAACAGAATAGAATTGAAAGCTAGCTTATAACGTTGCGGTTGTTCTCTGTGGGACGCCTGGGAGAAAAACTGATTTTACCTGTTCAATACCTGTATTCTACTTCTTGGGGCGGGGTGCAAGTCCTGAAGATCCCACAGCAGAAGGTCATCAATGATGCTGGACAGTAGTTGTAAGTTGATATAAGCCGGAAGATTGTGTTGCCGGAGATCATCAATGAAAAGTTGACAGTCGTTGTGAGTATTACATTTTATTTAACTCTTTATGTACTTTTGTATTGCAATAACCTTTTAACTATTGTTGATTTGTTCATTTTCTTGTTCATCACAACACGAAATCCAATGAACCGGTATTATCTTGCAAACATTTTTGCGTAGTCTGTCAAGGAATTTCTATGTATGAATTAAGAAAAAATGATCATGCAGTAAAATGTTTAAGTTGTAGTTCCGGGTTGGAGCTGGCTCCTTCCTCAACTTTAACTACGAAAACTACTGATAAGTGAAACTGAAGCACCGTTAAACTAATGTAGGCCCGTAGATGTTTTAACAGGTTTAGAAAAACTTGCAGATCAGTGAGGACATGTGTGGATTACTGCTTCAGATGCAGGGCAGCAGAACAAAGAGAGAAAATGCTTTACAGAATCTTGTCTGTGAAGTAGACGCAGCCGCTTGTGAAACCTACAGCTCAGGGAAACATGCATAGATAGCAGCTGCAGATGTTGGGCGACAAAGTGTTTCTGTATAAAAAATGTGTCCGAGAAGGCATTTGTAAGGCAGCCCGATATATACAGAAAGCGGCGAGGAGATATAAGCGAGCACAGGGTGGCGTCGGAGTTTTTGTGTGTCGGGATGATTGTAACTCTTCCAACTTGGATGCCTTGGTGTTCTTTCAAGGATCGTGCGACTCGGTGATTCAAGAGGGAATGAGATTGGGAAATCCCTCTGCATACAACTCTGACTTCCGCATTAATTGCCAAACCAATTATCAGGAAAAAAGATCAATTCCCCAGCACTAACTTGTTTAAAGAATCATGAAGGCACTGTTATCACGATTACAAGGCTCAGGAGAAGGAGGAGTTGTTTTGTGGGAAATTCTTCCCAGGAGTATATGACTGACAGAGTAGCCAAGCCCACGGTGTAGAAGTGTTAGAATGCCTGATCCCATGTAATGTGCGTAATGATTAAGTTACACATTGATTGAAATGTAATTTGCATAAGTGATACGCGGGCAGAAGGCTACACTTTATTCTATGGAAATCCAAGCAAACACGCTGGCGCAAAAAGTGACTTACAGTTCCTGGTATCAGAACAATCCATATGCACTTGAGTAAAATCAGATCAAATTAGGAAATCCTGTCAAAAAATTTATTGCAGTATTGTTAATTGTTCTAGTCCCACGTCCCCTGAACTATTTACAGATTAGACATTTTAAATTGGATTGCAGTTGCAGCTGCATGAACAGGACGTTTTCTTTTGAAGTAAAATTGTGAAAGTTAAGTATCCAGGTTGTGATAGGAAAATAACATGGAACTGTTGAAATCCTAGAGCTACAAACAATCCCATGGAAGTACATACGATCCAGGGGGAACTAAAGATATAATCCTGGGAAAATCCCAGCTTGAGTTTAGTGGTGTCAGGTAAAGTAATTAGGGAATTGTGATGTTGATGACGAGTGTAAATTAGTGTGATTTTATAATAACATGAGAAGAAAGTATTGGGAAATTCAGGTGGGAAGAAGATAGCACAATTGCTAGTCTGTCATACCAAAAAAAATCACCCCTAGTCTAAAGGAGAGAGGCTTCACTAACTCCTGATGTACTAAGGTCCGGAGTGTTTGGACACTCAGATGGGGCACAAAGTTTGGTTTCTAAAAACACGACAAGTCCTCCCAACCACGAGACACGAAGTAATTGCAAAAGGCCTGATCATGTTGCTGGTTACATGGCACCCTGGTCAACTCAGTATCAGTACACAACCCAGCCAATGAAGTGTACTACGTGAGTAATTTCTATCTCCTATCAGGTTTGGATCCCACTAATCCTCAGCGGAGTCTTGTGCTGGTGCTATGTTGAGAGACTTATTGCGAGCCCTATCAAGCCCCCAGCCTGGTCTGAGAACAAACTAGTCGTAGGAGGGGCAGAGAGTGGGAGAGAGAGTCTATGGAAAACGAAGGGAGAATCTGTGGCGTTTGTACAACTAGCTCGAGTATGAATTATGACCGACTTTGCCTGGAAAAAGTATAATTCCAGACAAGTTTCGGAAACTTGTTTGGTGAGCGCTGACCAACCCTGTTGCCAGGTAATGGACTCACTGCTAGCATACCGTTAAATGATACAGAATTAACGGACAATGAATTTACGTTTCATGCGGACTGGATAAGTCCCTTATTCATGCTTGTTTAAACTGCACCACTTACAGTATTTAGAAGAAATATGACAAAATATCGACTGGGGCTATAATGCATGCAGAATTAATGCTTTGAATTTACATGTGACAAACACACATCGCTTGTCATAAATTTTCAGCACAACCCCTGGCACAACCACAATACAAATGTAATGGAAAACCAAAATGGAGTCGAAGATACAACATGGCTGCTCTATAAAAGACAGTTCATGTAACCTTATTTCAACTATGAATGAACCCAAGTTGCAACATAGCTTATCCTCATTTGACACTGTTATATATCACATATTTCTTGTATGCGTCCAACTCCTGGGATGCTTTCCAGTGGAAATTGGCCACTTCCATGGGAAACTATACCATTAGGAGGATGATGAGAAACACATGTGCATACATATGTTTTTCCACATAGTTTGGTGACGCAGACATAGGGTATAAAAACTTGGGCGTTTGTATTCTCCTATGGCTATTTTCTAGCCAAGTATTACAGCACACTACTATGCCAGATGAGATGACGCTGAGTTATGAAAAAAATAAACGTAAAATAAAAAGAAACTGGCAGACTGTGCCTAATTCTACTCAAACCCCTAATAAATTTTCCCACTTTGGTGTTTGAGGTGGATATGTGTGTCACTAAGAGCTAAACACAACGGTAGCAAGTCCCCCTGCTAATTCCTCACAATATGGTACTAGCTGCAAATAAAAAAAATATATATATATAACGTTATTGTAGCCCTAAGAAGGGCTGTTGGGTTCTTTTAGAATCACTCCTGCCTAACAGTAAGCTAATAGAACACCCTAACGCTTTCCCTGAGCAGCAGCAGCTCTCTCCCTAGCGGCATCCAGACAGAGAATGATCCGAGCAGCGCGGGCAGCGGCTAGTCTATCCCAGGGTCACCTGATCTGGCCAGCCAACCACTGCTATCTACGTGTAAGGGTACCACGTCATGCTGGGTGGAGTGCAGAGTCTCCTGGCTTGTGATTGGCTCTGTTTCTGGCCGCCAAAAAGCAAAACGGCGGGAGCTGCCATTTTCTCGAGCGGGCGAAATACTCGTCCGAGCAACGAGCAGTTACGAGTACGCTAATGCTCGATCGAGCATCAAGCTCGGACGAGTATGTTCGCTCATCTCTAATAGTCATCTTGGTGTATGAAAAACTTTTGACTTGTCAGAAAGTAATGAAAATGCATTAAAATAAAATAAAAATAAATAATTTTGGGATACCTAATTGATCTAAAACGGGAAAGGTAGATTAAAAACATACTCACAAAAGAGCAATCTGCAGGTGAATTTCTTCTATCGATCCACCGCAAAATCGGTGCAAACGAATGAGGTCACAGGAGAAACCCAGGAGTGTTGGTTTGAATAGCGGTATATTCCTTTTGGAGGATTCAGGAATTTGTGCTGGAGGAGTGTGAACTACTCTATCTTGTGAGTGACATATTGGAAGAATAAGGACACACGGAAGCAAGAGAATCGGGAGCTCTGGTCAGAACTTATTTTCTATGTTATACAATTTTCTGTCTACTGGATCAACGCTTGACTGTTTGTAGCTCTGCGAGAGAGGTGTACAGCTGTTATTAGTGAGCAAAATGTACACGTGTCTTTTTATATAGTGTATGAAATCTTCAACTGTATATATACACAAGATTTTTATATAGTGCATGTAAACTTCAACTGTATATATACACAAGCTGTAATCAGGGACGGATTAAAGGTGGTGGGGAAGGATTTGGCAAGCGCTTTGTAGCGCTGCGTAATCTCTGTACGCTATATAAATAAAGGAATTATTATTATTATTATTATTAAACTGCTTGGAGACCTCCCTACAATTTTATTTAAAAGTTGCTAGTAATATATGCACCCCCCCTGTAATGAATATATGCAGCTCCCAATACACAGCACCACTCCCAGTAACAGATATACAGTATACACAGCGCCACTCCCGTTAATATATCTCATTACATATCTCGCTATGTAATCTAAAATAGAAACAGTGTGTCGTCATGTAATATATAATATATACAGCATGTCGCCAAGTAATATATAATACATACAGTGTAAATGTAAATACTAATATAGTATTTAATATTTTAGTATACCCCTATATAATGTGAAATATATACAATATTCCCCCATATAATTGAAAATGTATATAATGAGTCTTCATATAAAAAAAAAAAAGAATAAACTAACCCACCGAGTTCCTGCTTCCTCCCCCTGAAGAATGGAGGACAGGAGGAGGGTGGGAGCCACATGAAGAGGCTGGAAGACAGGAGTAGGCTAGAGTACAAGGTGCCACAGGAGGCGGCTTGAGGACATGGGGCTGCAGAAGGAGGCTGGAGGACAGGGGGCTGCAGGAGGAGGTTAAAAGACAGGAAACTATAGGAGGAGGCTGAAGGACAGAGGGGGGTGCAGGAGGAGGCTGGAGGACAGAAGGAGGCTAGAGGACAAGGGGCTACAGGAGGTTGCTGGGGGACAGGAGGTTGCTGGAGGACAGGAGGTTGCTGGAGGACAGGAAGGGGCTGGAGGACAGGAGGAAGTTTGAGGACAGAAGGCTAAAGGAGGAGGCTGGAGGACAGGGCTGCAGAAGGAGGCTGGAGGACAGGAGGGGGCTGAAGGAGGCTGGAGGACAGGGGAACATAGGAGGAGACTGGAGGAGAGGAGACCGCAGGAGGAGGAGGCTGGAGGAGAGGAGGCTGCAGGAGGAGGCTAGGGGACATGAGGCTACAGGAGGAGGAGGCTGGAGGACAAGAGGCTACATGTGGAGTCTGAAAGATAGGAGGAGGCTGGAGGACAGGAGGAGGCTGGAGGACAGGAGGAGGCTACAGCAGGAGGCTGAAGGGCAGGAGGCCACAGGAGAAGGATACAGCAGGAGGCTGAAGGACAGAGGCCACATAAGGAGGCTAGAAAACAGGAAGACGCTACAGCAGGAGTCTAAGCGGGCATCATACTATGTGGGGGGGGGTCATTAAGGTTGATATTACACTATGCTTCTGTGTGGGGCAATGGGCGTGGTTGGATAAAGGGGGAGTGGCTTTGTGTACCTCTTTCTCTCGTCCAAAAGTTGAGAGGTATGCACTCTCTCTATATATACTGTATACATACACATAGATAAACAAATAGTACAATATATACATATATACTCACCATGTCCAGGAAGAGAAGTCTTCACCCCCAGAACACAGGGGGGTAGTAGGGGATGAAAGCACAGGCAGGAGTTCCCAGCTTTCCTTACCATGTGCTCCATGATGCGCCCCTCCTCCTCCTCAGACAGCCCCAGAGAGAGTCATATCAGGGTCAGACCTTACAGTTCCACCTTGCAGTCTGCGGTATCCTTGCTCCTCTCATTTTCAGCTGCTGCCAGAAACTAAAGAGTTACCAGGAAGCACCTGCTCCTGTGCACAGACCTCTCATCCTGCAGCCAGGAGGTGCTGCGATAATACTATTTAAAGGGACATGTCCTAGCTGTCTTCATTTCAGAAGATGCTGCCCAAAGTGGTTTGCTCAACTGACCGTTTGGTATGTTCGCCCCTGACCAAAACAAATTGTGGGGGATTAAGGCGGCCATGCGTCTGCCTGAATCACCCACACTTGGTGGGGGCTCCTTTAAAGGTAAAGTGGTGGGGGCCATGGGGCACGTGCCACGGGCACCCTCCCTATAATCTGGTCCTAGCTGTAGTAACCAACATTGCCTGCTATAGTAAAAAACTGCTCTTAGCTATAAGACATAATTATAACACATAATTGATTTGCATAAAAAATCACAAACCCAAGAAAGGAATTTGCTCTTCTTCTGTATTTGGGTCACAATCAAAATCATATTAACTTACACATAAGTTGTCTAATACTAATACTTTGTTGCCAATAACAATGAATCAAAGCTCACAGCTCATATTAATAATCTGTTGCAAAATAGAAGCTGAGTTATGAATAGTTGCTATCCAGGTTAGCTGCCACAACAAACAACAGTCAATAGCTTTTAGTGTGGCAGTTACTAAGAAAATTTTGGAAAGCATGAGGTGAAAATTTCCACTTAAAAAATAGTCTACAATGTTCCACAAGTCACAGGAAGCATCTAAAAAATTTGGTGACTGTAAATGCGACGAGCAGAAATACCTTCAAACATTGATGGATATTTAACAGGGCATCTGCACCAACTTCAGTGGTGTACAGTAGAAGCCCTGAAAGAATCTTACAATTATTTTCCCCAATTCGCCACCTTCATGCCAGTGGGGTGTGAAGGGTCGTCGGGGGAGAGGGGGGGGCTGGCATTTGGCTCTGTAAAAAGTAATCTGCTGCGCTTATTTCCATGCTAGACGGGCCTGGCTTAGAGAGAGGCTCAGTGGATGGCCTGTACATATGTATAGTGGGGTGTGCAATATTATTCAGCCCCTTTACTTTCAGTGCAGCAAACTCACTCCAGAAGTTCAGTGAGTATCTCTTAATGATCCAATGTTGTCCTAAATGACTGATGATAAATATAATCCACCTGTGTGTAACTGAATCTCTATAAATACACCTGCTCCGTGATAGTCTCAGGGTTCTGTGTAATGTGCTGAGAGCATCATGAAGACTAAGGAACACAACAGGCACGTTCTTGTGGGCTCAGTTTTTACGACTATTACTGTGCGCTCCAAATTTATTGTTTTGTTCGGTATGAACACGGTGATACCAAATTTATATAGGTTTTATTCCATTTAATACGATAACTTTTTCATACTTTGGTGTACGGAGCTGTGCTAGGTGTCATTTTTTGCAAAATGCGCCAATGTTTTTTCATTGCTTCCATTTTGAGGTCTGTGCAACATTTTTCTCACTTTTTATTCAATTTTTTTTTGTGATATAAAATGGTGTAAAAGTTGTGTATCGGATATTTGGGCGCTATTTCCCGTTATGGGGGTCACGACGGCAATAACCATTTTTATATTTTAATAGATTGAGGCATTTTGAGGCAATACCTAATGTGTCTGTGATTATTACTGTTTATTACATTTTATATCAGTTCTAGGGAAAGGGGGGTGATTTGAACTTTTTTTATTATTTTTGAAAATTTTTTTTTTTACTATTTTTTAGACGCTGTAGGGTACATTAACCCTAGATGGTCTGATCATTCCTACCATATACTGCAATAATGCTGTATTGCAGTGCATGGCATTTTTGGACAGTATTCATTATAATGAGCCACTGGTTCATTGTAATGAATCTGCAGAAACCATGCAGCCTCCGGTCTGACGAAGCCCCGATCAGATCCAAGATGGCAGCGCCCACGCGCCGCCGTCTTTTAAATGCCGCCGCAACCACCGACTGCGGTTATTAGCGGTGGGGGTTTGCTGCAATATGCAACAAACCCCACCTGTGTATGAAGAGGGCTCAGCCTGTGAGCCCTCTTCATACCCCCCCCCCCGCACCTCTGCACCGTACAGCTATGGCGTGGAGCGTCAAGGTGTTAAAGATCCCAAGGTGCACTGTGCAAGTGATCATACTGAAACGGAAGGGATATCAGACCACTGCAAATCTACCAAGACTGGAGAAAATAGCTTGCAGCTAAGAGACCCACGATCACTCTGGATGGACTACAGAGATCTACAGCTGAGGTGGGAGAGTCTGTCCAGAGGACAACAATTAGTCACACACTGCATAAAACTGGTGTTTCTGGAAGAGTGAAAGAAGAAAGCCATTTCTCAAAGATATCCATAAAATGTCTTGTTTAAAGTTTGCCACAAGCCACCAGGGAGACACATCAAACATGTGGAAGAAGGTGCTCTGGTCAGATGAAGCAAAAATCGTAATTTGTGGGCATAATGCCAAACAATGTGGCACATTTACTAAGGGTCCGAACGCCACATTTTCATCAGGTATCCTGAATATTTCTCTTTTGCTCTGAATTGCCCTGGGTTTTTGGCGCACGCGATCCAATTGTGCCGATCGGCGCCGGCTTGCATGCAACAGAAATCCGTTGGACACCCATCTGTTGGACAATCCAGAAGGCCGTTGGACACCCCAACGGATTCGGACAAACTGCAGAATTTAAAAAAGGAAATGTGTCACAAGATCAAGCACTCACATGCACCAGGAAGAAGCAGGTGAACTCCGGCTGTCCTCGGCGCAGAAACGACACATGCAGGAACTCGGACGCATGATCTTAGTGAATCGTGTCGGACACGAATCCTCGTTGGACAATGCACCGCGGGATTGCGACAGGACCGGGTAAGTAAATCTGCCCCAATATGTTTGGTATAAGAGCAACACAGCTCATCACCCGGAACTCCCCATCCCCACTGTCAAAAATGGTGGTGGCAGCATTACAATGGTTAGAATTGATGGGAAGATGGATGGAGCCCAATACAGGACCATTCTGGAAGAAAACTTGTTGGAGTCTGCTTGACACTGGGACGGAGACTTATATTCCAACAAGACAATGATCCCAAACATAAAGCAAAATCTACAATACAATGGTTCACAAAGTATTCAGGTGTTGGCCAAGTTAAAATCCAGATCTGAATCCAATCCAAGTTAAATTTGTATGTAAGTTGAAACTGTATATTTTATAAATATAGATCAAGACAAAACTTTTTTTGCCCCAGTGATAATTGGAGTTTCAACATTTTTGCTGTAATTAGAGATGAGCGAACACACTCGTCCGAGCTTGATGCTCGTTCGAGCATTAGCGTACTCATAACTGCTCGTTGCTCGGACGAATACTTCGCCAGCTCGAGAAAATGGCATCTCCCGCCGTTTTGATTTTCGGCGGCCAGGAACAGAGCCAATCACAAGCCAGGAGACTCTGTACTCCACCCAGCATGACGTGGTACCCTTACACTTCGATAGCAGTGGTTGGCTGGCCTGATCAGGTGACCCTGGAATAGACTAGCCCCTGCCCGCGCTGCTCGCATTATTCTCTGTCTCCCAATTCAGAATGGTAGGACCCCCTAGACCCTGTAATAGACCCCCCGAGTGTGTTAGCCAAACCTATCAGAAAAAGATTAGAGAGAACAGGAGAAAGTGAGATGCAGTGGTTGGTCAGAGTAAGTGAATATGGAGGAACGGGAGTAATGCTGGATGAGGGAGATGTTGGAAAGTTTATCATTCTATCCAAAGACCCTATTACACAGTGTTCTTTTAAGACCTACTTTGTGGATACCGGGATAAGGGTGCAGAATTTACTTTTAATTCTGGCTCACTGTTTCCAGAACAGGTATCCGGCAGAGTTAGATTTGCCGTTGAATGAGAAACCCTGGTATACTATAAGGGATGGTCTTGAGAGACTAAAAGAGGAGGCAATGCGTAGCGCCTTATCTGTATTAGGGATGGAAGATGATTTTCTGAACTACCCTCTCACAGCCAGCATAAGAAATAGTAACACCTCCAGCATATAAAGCAGTCATTTTAACCCTTACGGTAGCAATGACTGGAGAAGCTATTAGCACAGTGTTGGCCAGAATGAGAAAGTTGCAAAATATGAGAGATTCGAAAGAGCCTGCAACCCCCAAACACTCGGGGAACAGTAAACCTTATAACTCAGATTGGAGGAAAAAACAAGAAGGGGATTCTAGTAGGGTCTTGAGGAAAGATATGTTCCAAGTTCTGCTAAAAGCTAGGGTGAAAAAGGAACATATCGATGGGAAGGAAACTCAGGAATTATAGAGAATGTATAAACAAAAAGTATTATCAGTATAAAAGGTTAGCACAGGAGAGCCCCTAAAAGAAGAACGTTCTTAAGCCATAGGAAATTTCTTGGACAGATTATCAATCTGTATCCTTGGGAGGAACTGGCGGCCGCGGTTGCAACCAAGGTAACACAAGAAATGGAGAAAAAGTCATTAATCACTGATTTAGGATCAGATAATGAAACAGCATGAGTAGCCAGCCAAACCCCTGTGTTTATAAAAAGAGATGATCACCCCTATGTTAATCTTAGCATCCACTGGAACGGGGGTAATGTTCAAAGAGTCCCAGCTTTGATTCATACGGGGACGGAGGCTACTTTAATATGTGGAAATCCCTACAAATTTAAAGGTCCTAAAGTGCAAATAGCAGGATTAGGTGGTAAGGTGATTACAGGGGTACAAACCAAAGTGGCCCTTAAAATAGGTAACTTGCCCATTAGAAACTACCCCGTTTTGGTGGTCCCGATACCAGAATACATTATTGACATTGATATTCTTAAAGGGATAACACTACATTTGAAAGATGGAAAATTTGCATTTGGGGTAAGAAAAATGGAAAATTAAGCATGTCCGGTATTGGTAGGGAAGGTATAAATGCCCCCAATACATATTCTCCCGGGTTCTAAACTAGTTGCCTTGAAACAGTATCGAATTCCCAGGGGATACAAATACATTGTTGAATACACCCCTACTACTGTTTTTCATGTTGATGCTGTACCAACTGATTCACTTGAACGTTTGTTTAATTCCAAAGCAGATAAACAAGCAGCGATCAGAACAGCAGACACTTCTTCCAAAAAGAAAAGCAATCATGGCTTCAGGGTACACAACAAAAGTGGGCACTTGGGAGAAAAAGCTACTTACAGGTGGGCCCAAGAGGAATTCCTCTAACCCTTGACATAATTAAAGATACCATCCAGAATTGCCCAATATGTCAACATACAAAGAAAAGAAGTGCCCTACACAGTAATGGGACACATAGGTCGAGGACAACTACCAGCTCAAATTTGGCAAATTGATTTCATTGGCCCTCTGCCAGAAAGCAGGGGATGCAGGTATTTGTGTACAGCAGTGGATACTGAGAACAACAACATCCACTGGGTATATCATATGCCTTACTATCCTCAAGCAGCACTGTTAGTGGAAAGGATGAATGGGTTGCTATTAATGTATGTAAATTTACTATATTGCCATTGACCTATCAGTTATTAGTTGAAGTAGCCCCTCAAAAAATATGTGTGGTCACTAATGTTCCTGTTATTCCAAGAATGGAAACGCCCTTTGTAGGATGCATGAACAATGTATCTGTGTTAGTTTGGAATAATGAAACTTTCTTGTTAACTAATGATCACATGATATCCAAAGATATAAAATGAATTCCACTTACTCTAGAAGTGCAGTCATGGGATTTGAATTTGACTAAGTTAAAACAACTAATCCAACATGCAAAGTTTGGACAACAATTGATTCAACAATTGAATAAGAGTGTGCAATACCATACTGTCACAACAACTATAATAGTTAAGATGGGTTCTTCCATCCAAGAAGCTACATCACATCACTGGTGGGACATTTTCATGGGATATTCTCCATCTGCAGAGAGGATGTTAAATTGGTTGATACATCCTGTGCTTGTAATTGCTATTATTGTAATTACATTATCTATCTGGAATTGCTGTATGGCTTATAAATTGTTTACCAGACCACGAGTTGTCATGGTCAACTACAGAAGCATCAAATAGTCTACATTGTCAAGGACCGATTGTGATACAAATGTGAAGCATTTGGAGTGTGAATGATAATTACATCAATTAGAATGTGACAATGTGGCCTATTAAGTTTCTAATAAGGACTATACAAAATGGAGTAAAACCTTGTCCTTTGCCTCATCCATGATGTGATTCATGTTCATATATGATACAAAATGATGATGCGGCAGTATCTAATACAGATAATGCCTTTGTTTATGAAATGTTATAAAAGCAAGGGGATCCTGACAGGGGGCAGGGACTTTCCAGACGGGACAAGTGGACGCACGTCTGTCTGTGATGCAAGCCGGGAAACTGCCTTCCTCTGTCGAGGTCCCCCGATAGGGAAGTGATGCTACAATATCCGGTAAATATATTGATGTTTGCTTCTCATGATTATAAGAATTATGTGATATAATTATATGGTTTTATGTAATTTTCAATAATAAAGTATTACTGTTTTATTAATCCCAATCTGTGTGTTGGTGAGCGCTTCGTTTGTTTGGGCAATGCCCGCACTTAGCTGACTCAGTAATACAATGGCGCCATCAGTCGGTAGCTCTAGGCACAGCAGGCGGTGCTCAAATTCCTGAGCCTAGGCGATAAAAGGCACACCGCCCAAGAAATATTACAGGGCATCACAGCGCAGACTGATCTGTGGCTGGCACCGCTGAACCTGAATCCAGGCATGGTTGTGTGTGACAACGGCCGTAACCTGGTGGCGGCTCTGCAACTCGGCAGACTGACACATGTGCCATGCCTGGCCCATGTGTTAAATCTCATAGTACAGCAGATCCTCAAGACATACCCCAATCTGTCTGATTTGCTCACGAAGGTGTGCCGCATCTGTGCGCATTTCAGGAAGTCCAGCACAGATGCTGCCACTCTCAGGGCAGCGCAGCGCCTCCTCCAACTGCCCGCTCACCGACTGTTGTGCGACGTGCCCACGAGGTGGAATTCAACATTAACCATGTTATCCATAGTTTACCAGCAGCGCAGAGCGATTGTAGACTGCCTGATTGTAGATTGTAGACTACCTGAACTGGTAGTCAGGTCAGTCAGCTTCCTCAAGTCTACAATGAGGAGTGGACGTGGATGTCTGATATCTGTCAAGTGCTGAGTAACTTTGAGGAGTCAACACAGATGGTCAGTGGCGATGCCGCCATCATCAGCCTCACCATCCCGCTGCTTGGCCTGTTGAAAAACTCTCTGGTCAGCATGAAGTCGGAAGCTTTGCGCTCGTCACAAGACCCTCGCGTTCAAAGAATTTATTCCAGCACCGATTACTGGGTATTCACTCTCCTGGACCCACGGTGCAAGCATAATCTTTCCACTCTCATCCCTGGAGAGGAAAGGAGTGTGAGAATGCATGAAAACCAGCAGGCCCTGGTGCACAAGCTGAAACAGTATTTCCCTTCTGAAAGCGCTAGCGGCAGAGGGCGTACTTCTGCGGGACAAGTAGCGAGGGAGAGTAGGCGAGCAGGTAGCTTATCCAGCACTGGCAGGGGTACGCTTTACAAGGCCTTTGCCAGTTTTATGTCACCCCAGCAAGACACTGTCACCTGTCCCCAGTCTCGGCAGAGTAGGGCTGATCTTTACAGAAAGATGGTGAGGGAGTACGTAGCTGACCATACCATCGTCCTAAATGATCACACAGCTCCCTACAACTACTGGGTTTTTTTTAAAGCTGGACATGTGGCACGAACTGGCGCTGTACGCCTTGGAGGTTCTTGCCTGCCCTGCTGCTAGCGTTTTGTCTGAGCGGGTTTTCAGTGCAGCTGGGGGCATCATCACCGATAAGCGTACATGCCTATCGACTGACAGCAATGACAGGCTGACGCTTATCAAGATGAATAAAGCCTGGATTTCTCAGGATTTCCATTCTCCACTAGGTGAAAGAAGCTCAACTTGAATAATGTATGCACTCCTCCTCCTCATTTTCCTCCTTCTCCTCCTCTTTGTACACTAAAGCAGAGGAAACTGGCTATTTTTTGCCAGGGCCACCTGGCTCTAGCTATAGTACTCTATGTATTTAATTTTTCTGGAGGGCCACCTACCCGGTCCTCTGTTTTAAACAATTTTTGGGAATGCCACATACAGACACTCAATCTATTTAATTTTTCTGGAGGACCACCTACCTGCTCCTCTGGTTTGAAAACTTTTTTGGACTGCCACATACAGGCACTATCCAAATTTAATTGTCTCCATAGCAGCCTCCACACGTCGTCTTTATAGCTGCCTCCAAACGTTGTCTCCATTGCTACCTCCACACATCATCTCCATAGCTGCCTCCCAAAGTCGTCCATATAGCTGCCTCCATACATCGTCCCCTTAGCAAACGAGCTGTGTCAGGCAGAATTTGGGGTTGTTTTCATGGCTTCCACATCAAACTTGTTACTTTTGTCGCCACCCTGCTTTGTTATCCACAAAATATACTGGCAAACTTTGATCATTTACCGATATTATTTCAGCGCTTCTGTTTACATTCCCCTCACCCGCCATAACCAAGCCAATTACTTATAAGAACAGTACTACACTTGATCTTATACAAAAGGTTCTTAGAAGTGCTGTTTGTAGCCCCTGCCTGCTATGAAAATTATAATTTTTTCAAAGTAAACGCTTCTGGCCCCCAGGCCCATTTTGGGTGGGGAGGAGCCGAGAGACAGGGGCTTGGACAGGCGAAAGCTCGCCTGGCAGCGGACCGCCAACTCCATCCCAAGATTAGGCAGCCTCAGAGGCATCCAGAGGCTGGCCCTGCTGTTTCCTGTCCATTTCGCCTCCACGATCCTCCACAGCGTCCACCAATGTCTCCATGCGCAACTTTCAACTCTCTATACCCCAGACGCTGGAGCGCGAGAGGATATACAGCACATCATCCCCTTATCAAACGAGCTGTGTCAGGCAGAATTTTCAGGTGTTTCACCAGATACATAATGGAACTTGGCGCATCTGTCGCCGCCATGCTGGAGACCTGAAGTTTCAATCATAGAAGCAATATGGATGACCAATACTGTCACTCTTAATCATGGAAGTCGTCTCCATGGCTGCCTCAACATGTCGTCCCCTTATCAAACGAGCTGTGTCAGGCTCATTTTTCGTGTGTTTTACCAGATACGTTATGGAACTTGGTCACTATGTCGCCACCATGCTGTGTTATCGACTAAATATACTGTCAACCTTTTGTTCACATAGGAAATTATTTCAGCGCTTCTTGCTCACCTCCTTTGGTTCCTCTCTGCCACCCATTGGTTTGAAGCCTGAGTCCATTTAGGGTATGTCGCCATGATACTCTCTAGCCTGCCGCTGCTGACGCTGCCTCTGCATGCCGTCTTCAATAGTGTCAAGGTCAATTATTGGATGTTTTAGATGCTATCTAGCCTCATTCGGTCACTCTGTCATGGCCATGCTGTTGCCCATAATTTTGGCATAATGGTGCGATTATGCAGCCTCAGAGGCATCCATGCATGCTGTCTCTGCTGTTTCCTGTCCATTTCCGTGGTGTTTCCATCATTTTCTGAGGTTTCCAGTTGTTTGGCCAAGCTTCCCTGTGCAGACCCTTGGTCGCCTTGAAAAATGCTCGAGTCTCCCATTGACTTCAATGGGGTTCATTATTCGAGACAAACACTCGAGCATCGGGAAAAGTTCATCTCGAATAACGAGCACCCGGGCATTTTAGTGCTCGCTCATCTCTATTCCCTACTTTTCTGCAATGACTTTAGGAAGTTGAACGAGGTATATAAATTTGATTCTTACCCTATGCCCAGAGTTGACGAGTTGATAGAGCGGCTGGGACAGGCTAGGTTCTTCTCCACCCTTGACCTGACGAAAGGGTATTGGCAGGTTCCCCCTCACTGACAGGGCTAAAGAGAAGACAGCTTTTGTTACTCCTGATGGGCTATTTCAGGATTTTGTACTCCCTTTTGGGATACATGGGGCTCCCGCCACATTCCAGAGGTTAATGGATCTCGTGCTAAAACCTCACCGGAGATATGCCTCGGCTTACCTGGATGACATCATAGTTTATAGTAACGATTGGGAGAGTCATCTGGCAAAGGTACAAGGAGTGATAGACTCCCTCAGGGCAGCAGGGTTGACGGCAAACCCCCAAAAATGTGACGTTGGTCTGGAAGAGGCCCGTTACCTGGAGTACCATATTGGGCGAGGTGTCATCAAACCCCAAGTAAACAAAGTGGAGGCGATACAGCAGTGGCCACGACCTGTGAGCAAGAAGCAAGTGAGGGCTTTCCTAGGTATAATGGGCTATTATCGCTGATTTATTCCCGATTTTGCGACAATAGCGGCACCCCTGACTGACCTGACCAAGCGTAACGGGTCGGTGATGGTAAAGTGGAATGAAGAGGCTGAGGGGCCGTTTCAGCGACTTAAGACGGTTTTGTGCGAGGAAACGGTACTGATCACCCCTAACTTCACCAAGACCTTTATTGTGCAGACTGACGCTTCTGACGTGGGCTTAGGGGCTGTCCTGTCCCAAGTAGTGGAGGGTGAGGTACATCCCGTGACATTCCTGAGCCGCAAGCTCACACCCCCTGAGAAGAACTATAGTATAGTTGAGAGGGAGTGCTTGGCGATCAAATGGGCTCTGGAATCCCTGAGATATTACTTGATAGGGCGACAGTTTACGCTTGTAACCGATCACTCTCCCCTCACCTGGATGAGTCAGGCTAAAGAGAGGAATGCCAGAGCAACAAGGTGGTTCCTTATGTTACAGAATTTTAAGTTCACAGTAGAACACAGAACAGGGAAACTACATGGGAATGCCGATGCCCTGTCTCGTACCCACTGTCTGATGGCCAAAGGTGTTCGCCCCCAT
The DNA here is from genome assembly GCA_019512145.1 of Engystomops pustulosus. Lineage (NCBI taxonomy): Eukaryota > Metazoa > Chordata > Amphibia > Anura > Leptodactylidae > Engystomops > Engystomops pustulosus. The sequence goes on from WNYA01002413.1 coordinate 22,392, forward strand.
AGGGTCAAACAGAGGGGGAGGGTATGTGAGACACTGAAGGGGTTAACTGTGAATGGGCGGTATGTTTCCCCTGGGTTTTCCTACTATGCAAGGCCTTAGTGCTGAGTTTGTGTTGTCCAGCACCCTGGACACAGCTGGAGGTAGCAGCCTAATCAGCCTGCATAAAGCTGCTGAGCATAGCTGAGAGCGTTGTCTCTCTGAAAGGAGGCTGGAGAGCACACAGCCCTGACTTCTGTGCCTGGAGCAGCGACTTATTTTATGTTCTAGTGGTGAGTTAGAGAAACTCTGTTTAGTTAGCACCCTGACGGGTAGGATTTTGTTTGTTTGATGCCTGAATGTGAAGGCTGTTTTATTTTGTACCTGCTCCTGGAATAAACGCAGGTGAGACCTGTTTTGGACTAAAACTTTGGTGTCACTGTCTTGGACTGCATCACGTATCACCACGGTCTCTACTGGGCCAAATATATATATATATATATATATATATATATATATATATATATATATATATAATATATTTGTGAGTGCATTCACATACACACATGCACTAGCCAAATCCAGCTCTATATTCTTAAAGAAGGTACACACATGGACTGGACTGATGTTCAATGGTGTTGTTTCCAGATAAAAAGTACATTTTGCAGTTCATTTGGAAATCATGGTCAAAAGGTTGGGAGGAAGATTGAAGTGATACAATCCTAGCTGCTTGAGGACTAGTTTGAAGCTTCAGTGATGGTTTTGGGAGCCATGTTATGTGCTTCATTTTGCCATCTTCTGGCCCTAATAACTTTTTCATACTGCGGTGTACGGAGCTGTGTGTAAGGGTAATGTTTTGTGACTTTTTGTGAGGTTATACATGCAAATATTTTAAGCACTGTATGGCCTCAATAGAATTTTTTAGATTTTTCAACACTTTTTTTAAAACTTTTTTAATTTATTTTTTTTACTACTTTTTTTATGACCCCCTAGGGTACTTTAACCCTAGGTTTTCCGATTGAACCTACATGATTATGATTATTTTATACATTATTTATTACAATGTGCAAATCGCATATTGTAATGAATGATTTAAAATATGACAGCCTCAGGTCTTTATCAAATTAATTGTCTGAAAATGGAGATTAGACATAATAATAATAATAATAATAATAATAATAATAATAATAATAATAATTGCAGATCAACCAAAATTTACCACTAACATGAAGTACAATGTATCACGGAAAAAAAAACCCAAATATTTGTTGGTAAGCTAAAGCGTTCAAAAGTTAAAACCATATAAAGTGACACTTGTCAGATTGCAACAAATGGGGCTGAGCAGTAACGCATTAACTGGCGGTGTCTTGAAGGGGTTAGAAAGAGTCAGACACATTGCAAATATATTAGTTTATCCTCAGGATATGTAGACAGTCACAAGTTTTCATGAGCAGCCTAGGAGACAGATGAGAAACATAACAGCCGTATAAATGTTTGTGTAATTTATCAGGTGATCCTGTACACAATTCTCAAACACGGATGTTTTTCTGTCTCTGTCTCATCAGCTTCTATGGTAAAGATATTTTTTAAAATGTTTGACGATTAAAAAAAATGCTATTAAACTTATAAAAAAAGTAGTCATATATCTTACATTCATCACTCTAGCCACTTGGCTTCATAATAGCTCAACAACAAAGGCTTGGACCTCACAGTCTATAAGGAATATCTCAAACTATAGAAAGTTCTTGTCTAAAGAAAGTTTACCAATACCATAGGAAAAGCTTTGGCTAGTGATTTAGAACGCCTGAACAGCTCCATAACAAGCAATAGTTATAATGTGAGGTTTGGGACTGCCTCTTGTATCACAGGAGTGGGTACCTGTTAACCCTTAAACAACCCATCATGGTATAGTATGTCACAGCATCATTAATAATGACACTTGAGGCCATCATACCCAGATCAAAATGTGTGCCAAGTCCCCATTATAATGTATTGTTTATAGTACTAGTCTTCTCATATAGGAAAGGTACACCACATGGGCCCCCTAGGCCTCTTAGACCCATTTGCGATAGCCCCTTCTGCAGCGCCTCAAGTTATGCCCCTGGTCGTTAAGCATCATAACCCACTCCATAAATGACTAACACTCAGTGGGGCACATTGATCATAAGTCTGGCTTTTTCTGTCTTTTCTTGGATTCCCTGCTGGTCAGATGTATCTTTTTGGTTTTTCCTTATTGATACGTGTTGTATTTGCAACTTTTTTAAAACAAAAGTCTCCAAAAGCCTCTGAAACTCGAAAACAGATGCCTAGCTAATTTCTGCGCCTGGTCAGAGGCAGCCATAGAGTTGCACAAAAATTGTGAAAGTATTTGCCATGCAATCAGCAATCTCCTTCAGCTCCAAAGAGGTGAATGGAGCAGAGCGGTCATGCCCCTGGTGTAGAACTCTCCCAGAGTGACGAGGGGTCCAACTGCGGTAACTGGGACCCCATCGGACCCCTCGTTTTCAGCACCGATCAGCAAGTTAGGCCCTCTCCTGTGATTCATGGGAAAACCCCTTTAATTCTCTACTGTTTATACTACATACTGTTTACTTGATGACTTTCCTTGAAAATGGATTAAAAGCACCACTTTTAGTAGGATTATTGGAATACTACCTTATCTTTTGCATATCCTTGAAAGTTTGTGGGTTGGGCCTTGTAGCTTGCACCCATCTTCCAAAATTGAGTTGCACTAATCTCTGAATCATTTGTTTGTAATAATGGAAACTGGACAAAGACAAGTTCTGATCAGCATACTAGCAATTATGATGGTAGCCAACATAGCCACTAAGATAAAATAACTGAAGCTGAATGATATTTATCTAGCGCATACAATTTTGTGAACCAGAAAAGTTGTGCTGTCACAGAATAATGCATAAGAACGTGTATCCAAAAAAATTTACATCCAGTAATACTTCGATTATAAAGGTGATGTCACAGTATTGACAGGAATTAAGGGACAGGGACGTGGCCTTCATGCTGCTGCCGGTAGTAGTAATGGAGCTGGTTCTGTCTCTGCACACTCCAAGGTACAGGTGCAGGTACAGGTAGGCCCCAATGGGCCACATGAAGTTGAGGCATTGGCCAATTACATTGCATACAGTGCATTAACTTATGTCATGTTCATCCTCAGTTAGAAGTGCTGAGCCTACCACCTCACTCCCCTTCAAAGTAGCAAAGTCATGGAGCATTCAGTCATGCTGTATGATGACTCTGCTAGTTGGAATTTTACACCCATCTACCTGTCCCTGTAGTAGAGAAACCTACCTATTTCAGAAAAGTGTGGTCAGTGTGGCATGTTTGCATGCCATTTACTGGGCTGGAATGTTATTTATCTGTGACCATTCATATTTATGAATTTCTGCAATAAGTTTATTATATCAATCAATTTTTGGTTACTACTTTGCCAAACAATCAAACTGCATCCCCAATTCAGAGAGAGAAAAGCGTTATATATTGATTCCTCTCCACTGTGAAGGTCCCAAAAAAGGTTAATATGGATAAAAGGAATGTCAAATTATATTTTGGATTTATAGAATTTTGAATTCAAATCCAGATATATGGGTCTTAAAATTAAATTATTTTTCAATTTTAAATTAATGGGACTTAAACTCAATTTAATTTCAATTCCAGATTAATGGAACTTCAAATTCAATTTGTTTTCAATTCCACAATTGGATCTGAACACAGATTGCTTTTAAGATTGGTGCATAAAGGGTGTGTGGTTTGCCCATTGCTTCTTTTACTAACAGGCCAAGAGCACTTTTAACAGCAGTGAGAGGGATGTGGTTTTTAATGCAGAGACAATGACTAACTGGATCTGAACACCTGGAGCGCCTTTAACCGCAGTAGGAGGAAGGGTGTGTGTTTTCCTACTGCTTCTTGTTCCCTTTTTTTTTAAAGGATTTTAAAATTATGCAAATATGCTTGAGGAGCTACAAGTTCCATATGTTTTAATAGATCCTGGAGCCCTTCAGGGTCATTTGCATACCTTTAAAGCCTATTGTTCTTAAAAACAAGGGCATAAAAAAGCTTGAAAAAAAGTGGATCCTACCAGAGAGGGCACACACCAGTATGTCAGTGTGCTTGGTTTATTATCCTGGTGGTAGAATTCCTTTAATTGTTTTCAAAACAAACAAATAGGATTGTGCTTTTGCTTATTCTTTTTTATTCATTTTATTAATTTATTCTACACCCAAATTAATCATTTGCACTTGTAACAGATGATCAGCATATAACATTGAACCTGCATCTTATCAACACTATAAGAAAGAGCTTTAAAGGCAACTTGTCCCCGGGTTTTCACTAATAAGCCTTATGACCTGAGTTCCAAGCAGGTTTGTTATTAATGCAAGTACGGTAACTATGTGTAATGGAAAACCAAAATGGAGTTGAAGATACAACATGTCTGCTCTTGAGATAAAAGACAGTTCATGTAACCTTATTTCAACTGTGAATGAGCCCAAATCAACATATTTTGATCCTCATTATATTTGACATTTTATTCTCATTAAGTTTGACATATTCTTATCCTTATTTGGCATTACACACCTGCTGGGATGCGCCTATCTCCTGGGATGCTTTCCAATGAAAACTGGCCACTTTCATGGGAAAGTATACCATTAGGAGAATAATGAGAGAAAACATATGCATACATATGTTTTTCCATATAGTTTGGTGACGCACAGACATGGGGTATAAAACTTCCGTACTATCACCTGGCGGTAGGGATTTGAGAGAATTGAGAGCTATCTATTGACTGATGCTATACTGATTTGGTACTTGTGGGACGCCTCAAGACCTGATGCTACCTGTCAATACCTGTCATTCTACTGCTTGGTGATAGTCCGTGAAGACCCCTACCTGTCGGAAGGTCATCAATGATGCTGGACAGAGTTGTAAGTTGATAAGCCCGTGAAGATTTTGTGTGCCAGAGCTCATCAATGAAAGTTGACAGTGTTGTGAGTATAATCTTTTGATATTTACCTCTTTATATACTTTTGTATTACAATAAACCTTTTAAATATTGTTGACTGTGTAATTTTTCTTATTCTATAACACGAAATCCAAAAGAACCTGTCACTCTTTGTAATACATTTTTGGCGTATGTCGGCAAGCAGGCTCCTTACTCAATTTTAGCGAAGGAAAGGGCTGAAACTACTGGATTAAGTGAAAACTGGAAGGAACAGTTAACTAATTGTAGCCCGGTAGATGTTGTACAGTGTTTAGAAAAAGTACAGATCAGTGAAGGCAATGTGTGGATTCTGCTCACAGATAGCAGGCAGCAGCATGAGGAGAAAATGCTTTTACAGAATCTTGTCTGTGAATTAGAACAGCCGCTGTTAACTCTACAGTCTCAGGAAACTATGCATAGATATCAGCAGCAGATGTTGGCTGACAAAGTATTTCTGTATAAAAATGTGGAATTAGAGGCATTTGTAAGGGCAGCCCGATATAAATACAGAAAGCCACGAGGGAAGATAAAGTAACACAGGGTGGCTTTGGCAGTTTCTTGTGCCGGGATTGATTGTAATTAGAGATGAGCAAACACACTCGTCCGAGCTTGATGCTCGTTCAAGCATTATCATACTCGAAACTGCTTGTTGCTCAGACGAGTATTTCGCCAGCTCGAGAAAATGGCATCCCCCGCCGTTGTGATTTTTGGCGGCCAGAAACAGAGCCAATCAAAAGCCAGGAGACTTTGCACTCCAGCCAGCATGACGTGGTAGCCTTACACGTCGATGGCAGTGGTTGGCTGGCCTCATCAGGTGACCCTGGAATAGACTAGCCCCTGCCCGCGCTGCTCGTATCATTCTCTGTCTGGATGCCGTTAGGGAGAGAGCTGCTGCTGGTCAGGGAAAGCGTTAGGGTGTTCTATTAGACTAGTGTTAGACAGGAGTGATTCTACAAGAACCCAACAGCCCTTCTAAGGGCTACAATAACGTTATATATTTACTTTTTTTTGGTTTGCTTGTGGCTGGGCTTGCTGCCACTAGTAGTGCAGCTAGTACCATATTGTGAGGAATTTGCAGGGAGACTTGCGACCGTTGTATTTATCTCTTAGTGACAAACATATCCTCCTCAAACACCGAAGTGGGACAATTTATTAGGGGTTTGATTTGAATTAGGCACAGTCTTCTGATTTATTTTTTTTTACGTTTATTTTTTTTTATAACTCAAAGTCATCAGGCACAGCACAAAATCCAGTTGTGTGCTGTCAGTGTAGGTTAGAAACTAGCCATAGCAATAGGATAGCACCGTTTTGTTTACACAAAAAAAAAAAAAAAACACAAAAAACTAAAAAAATTTACAGTTTACATTTTAATTTGGAAAATGTTTAACCCGAGGGCTAAGGGTAGAGGACGAGGGCGTGGACGTGGGCGTCCAACTACTGCAGGGGTCAGAGGCCATGTTCCTGGGCGGGGTGAGACACCACCTGCTTATGAGGGAGCAGGGGAACGCCGCAGAGCTACACTCCCTAGGTTCATGTCTCAAGTTACTGGGACTCGTGGTAGAGCACTGTTGAGGCCAGAACAGTGCGAAGAGGTGATGTCGTGGATTGCGGACAATGCTTCTAGCCATTTGTCCACCAGTCAGTCTTCCACGCAGTCCACCCATGTCACAGAAATCAGCACTCCTCCAGCTCCTCCACCTCAGCCTCCTTCCCCCCAGTCTGCCCCCTCCCAGGAAAATTTGGCATTTGAACCGGCATACTTTGAGGAACTGTTTTCTGGACCCTTCCCAGAGTCACAAGCCACTTGTCCAGTTGCTGCTGAGCTCTTTTCCGATGCCCAGGTTTTCCACCGGTTCGCAGTCTGTGGGTGATGATGACATTATTGACGTAGTGGAAGAAGTGTGTAAAAAGCTGTCGGACGATGAGGAGACACGGTTGTCAGACAGTGGTGAAGTTGTTGTCAGGGCAGGAAGTCCGAGGGGGGAGCAGACTGAGGGATCGGAGGATGATGAGGTGACACACCCAAGCTGGGTTGATAGGCCGGGTGAACACAGTGCTTCTGAGACGGAGGCGAGTCCTATATCAGAACAGGTTGGAAGAGGCAGTGGTGGGGTCAGATTGACGGACTGTGGTGTGAAACCTGTGCCAAACCAGGATCAGCAGGGGTTCCACCACTACTAGCTTAACTACCACCAATAAGCACAGGCATATGAATGCTAAACACCCCACTCAATGGCACCAAGCCTGTTCACCTCTGGCCGGGCACACCACTGCTCCTTCCCCTGTGTCATCTGCTAGTCAGCCCCCTGCCCAGGACCCCGGCCCAAACACCTCCCGTGCGAAAACCCCATCTTCACCTCCACGATCCTCCACAGCATCCACCATCGTTCAGCTCTCCATACCCCAGACGCTGGAGTGCAAAAGGAAGTATAGTGCAACCCACCCACAAGCCCAAGCCCTCAACGTCCACATCTCCAAACTGCTTAGCCTGGAGAAGCTGCCCTATAGGCTGGTAGAGACCGAGGCCTTTCGAAACCTCATGGCGGCGGCCGCCCCTCGGTATTCGGCCCCCAGCCGCCACTACTTTACCCGATGTGCCGTCCCAGCCCTGCACAAGCACGTGTCAGACAACATCATCCATGCCCTGACCAACGCCGTTTCTGACTAGGTCTACCTGACCACAGACACGTGGACGAGTGCTGCCCGGCAGGGGCACTATATATCGCTGACGGCACATTGGGTTAACTTGGTGGAGGCTGGGAGTGAGTCTGACCCTGGGGCTGGTCATATACTGCCGACGCCGAGGATTGCGGGGCCTACCTCGGTCCAGGTCTTTTAGGCCTACTATGCCTCCTTTACAGAAAGATGGTGAGGGAGTACGCAGCTGACGATACCATCGTCCTAAATTTTCACACAGCTCCCTACAACTACTGGGTTTCAAAGCTGGACATGTGGCATGAACTGGCGCTGTACGCCTTGGAGGTTCTTGCCTGCCCTGCCGCTAGCGTGTTGTCCGAGCGGGTTTTCAGTGCAGCTGGTGGCATCATCACCGATAAGCGTACACGCCTGTCGACTGACAGGCTGACGCTTATCAAGATGAATAAAGCCTGGATTTCTCAGGATTTCCATTCTCCACCAGGTGAAGGAAGCTCAACCTGAATAATTTGTGCACTCCTCCTCCTCATTTTCCTCCTTCTCCTCCTCTTTGTACACTAAAGCAGAGGAAACTGGCTATTTTTTGCCAGGGCCAACTGGCTCTAGCTATAGTACTCTATGTATTTAATTTTTCTGGAGGACCACCTACCTGCTCCCCTGGTTTGAAAACTTTTTTGGACTGCCACATACAGGCACTATCCAAATTAAATTGTCTCCATAGCAGCCTCCACACGTCGTCTTTTTAGCTGCCTCCACACGTTGTCCATATAGCTGCCTCCATACATCGTCCCCATATCAAACGAGCTGTGTCAGGCAGAATTTTGGGTTGTTTTCATGGCTTCCACATCAAACTTGCTAACTTTGTCGCCACCCTGCTGTGTTATCCACAAAATATACTGGCAAACTTTTATCATTTACCGATATTATTTCAGCGCTTCTTTTGCATCTGTTTACATTCCCCTCACCCGCCATAACCCAAACTTATAAGAACACTACTACACTTGATCTTATACAAAAGGTTCTTAGAAGTGCTGTTTGGGGAGGAGCCGAGAGACAGGGTCTTGGACAGGCGAAAGCTCGCCTGGCAGCGGAGCGCCAGCTCCATCCCAAGATCCAACTAACATAGTTTTAACTGCAGCACCTTTAATCTACTACTGCTTCACTGCCTCCATGCATCGTCCCCTTTTCAAACGAGCTGTGTCAGGCAGAATTTTCAGGTGTTTCACCAGATACATAGTGGAACTCGGCCCATCTGTCGCCGCCATGCTGGAGACCTGAAGTTGCAATCATAGCAGCGCAATATGGATGCCCCATACTGTCGCTCTTAATCCTGTAACCATTTCCGAAAAAACAATTAAAAATGGAACCACTATGCTATTCCATTATTCAATTAACGACCCCGCCTGCTTTGAAAATTATAATTTTTTCAAAGTAAACGCTTCTGGCCCCCAGGCCCATTTTGGGTGGGGAGGAGCCGAGAGACAGGGGCTTGGACAGGCGAAAGCTTGCCTGGCAGCGGACTGCCAACTCCATCCCAAAATTAGGCAGCCTCAGAGGCATCCATGCATGCTGCCCCTGCTGTTTCCTGTCCATTTTGCCTCCACGATCTTCCACAGCGTCCACCAATGTCTCCATGCGCAACTTTCAACTCTCTATACCCCAGACGCTGGAGCACGAGAGAATATGCAGCACATCATCCCCTTATCAAACGAGCTGTGTCAGGCAGAATTTTCAGGTGTTTCACCAGACACATAGTGGAACTCGGCCCATCTGTCGCCGCCATGCTGGAGACCTGAAGTTGCAATCATAGCAGCGCAATGTGGATGCCCCATACTGTCACTCTTAATCATGGAAGTCGTCTCCATGGCTGCCTCAACATGTCGTCCCCTTATCAAACGAGCTGTGTCAGGCTCATTTTTCGGGTGTTTCACCAAATATGTTTTGAAATTGGTCACTATGTCGCCACCATGCTGTGTTTTCGACTAAATATACCGTCAACCTTTTGTTCACATAAGAAATCATTTCAGCGCTTCTTGCTCACCTCCTTTGGTTCCTCTCTGCCACCCATTGGTTTAAAGCCTGAGTCCAATTAGGGAATGTCGCCATGACACTCTCTAGCCTGCCGCTGCTGCCGCTGCCTCTGCATGCCGTCCCCTATAGTGTCAGGGTCAATTATTGGATGTTTTAGATGCTATCTAGCCTCATTCGGTCACTCTGTCATGGCCATGCTGTTGCCCATAATTTTGGCATAATGGTACGATTAAGCAGCCTCAGAGGCATCCATGCATGCTGCCCCTGCTGTTTCCTGTCCTTTTCTGTGGTGTTTCCATCCTTTTCTGAGGTTCCCAGGTGTTTGGCCAAGCTTCCCTGTGCAGAGCCTTGGTCCCCTTGGAAAATGCTCGAGTCTCCCATTGACTTCAATGGGGCTCGTTATTCGAGACGAGCACTCGAGCATCGGGAAAAGTTCATCTCGAATAACAAGCACCCGAGCATTTTAGTGCTCGCTCATCTCTAATTGTAACCCTTCCCAACTTGATGCTTCGGTGTTCTTTTCTATGGATCAGGACAACTTAGGTGATTCAAAGGGGAATGATGATTGGGAAGATCCCTCTGATACAATCATAGACCCTCTGCAGTTAATTGCCAAACCAATTATCAGAAAAGATCATGCCTCAGCCACTGAATTGATTAAAGAAGTGAAAGCACTTCCCAGGAGTTATATGACTGACAGAATAGCCAAGCCCACGGTGTAGAAGTGTAGAATGCCAGACCCCATGTAAATTTGCTAATTGATTAAAGACACAACAATTATTGAAATGTATTTTGCATAAGTAGATACAGGGCAGAGGCTACAGTTATTTATGGAAATCCAAGCAAACACTCTTTGCAAAAAGTGACTATTACAGTGCTTGGTATCAGAAAATCATATGCACTTGAACAAAAATCTGGCTAAAAATAGGGAATTATCCTGTCAAACAGTATAATGCATTGTTAATTGTTCTAGTCCCAGTCCCTGAATATATTATAGATATAGACATTTTAAAGGCTATGCAGTTGCAGCTGCCTGACAGGAAGTTTGCTTTGGTAGTAAAAATTTGTGATAGTTAATCCAGTTGTGATAAGAAAATTAAATATGAAACTTGTTGAAATCCCTAGAGTTACAAAAACAATCCATGTGAAGTATTACAGAATACCAGGGGGAACTCAAGAAATAATCCTGGGACCATCCAGCTTGAGTTTACGTGGTGTACAGGTAAGTAATGAGGTAATGGATGTTGATTACCGAGGTGAAATTAGTGTGATTTTATGTAACACTGAGATAGAAGCATTGGGAATTCAGGAGGGAGAGAAGATAGCACAACTGCTAGTTTTATCACATCCCCAAATCACCCTAGCTAAAGGAGAGGCTCCTACACTCCTGATTGTATAAGGCCCTGGAGGTTTTGGACACTCAGATGGAGCAAAGTATGTGTAAAACAGCCCCAAGGTCCTCCAACACCAGCTGAAGTAATTGCAAAAGGCACTGATAATGTGCTGGTTACTATGGCACCTGGTGCAACTCAGTATCAGTACACCCCAGCCAATAATGAGAAATTACTCACGTTAGTACAATCTCCTATTAGGTTTGGATCCCGCTAAACCTCATCTGATGTCTTGTGGTGGTGCAATTGTGGACTTATTGCGAGCCCCCAGCTGGTCCGAGAACAACCTAAGTCGATAAGTAAGAGTGGGAGAGAGATCTATGGAAAACGAAGGAGAACATGTGGCTGTACCTAGCTCGAGTACAGAATGTGACAGACTTTTGCCTGAAAAATGTATATACCAGCAATGTCCTGGAAACTTGTTTGGTCGCTGTACCAACTCCTGTTGCAGTATGGACTCAACTGTTACGCATACAGTTAAATGATACAGAATTAATGGACAATGATTTACATATGCATGCGTACTGGATAAGCCCTTATTATGCTTGTTTGACCTGCCCCACTTATAGTGATTTAGAAGAAAATATGATCAAAATATCCACTGGGGCTATAACTGATGCAGAATTATGCTTTGAATTTACATGTGACACTAGACACATTGTAGCTTGTAATAAATGTTTTCAGCACACCCCTGCACAACCACCAGAACAAACACCAGAACACACTGATGAGCAGGGACAAAGAGCTGAACAAAATGAATCCACAGATGCACACACCGAACCAAAGGCAGTGGTACAGAAAAGTTTGCCAAAAATTTGTGATAGAACTGACAAGGATTGTCATCTTCTAAGAGCCGGACGGCGAATACAGTGTAACAGAACAATGATTGTCCCATCATTAGACTCACATGTACCCCTGCCCCCAGGTTGGGTTTTAGCTTGTAGCAATAACAGCTATACTTATTTACCTGCCAATGTGACCGGAGGTCTTTGTGCATTATCCCGGTTAACTGTAACTATGGTCCCTCCACCACCTGATCATGCCTTACATACATCACCTGAACATTTTCTGAGAAAGAGAGACACTATACAACTGCCCGAAGACTGTTATTATGATGTAACCCGCAGCAGCAGAATATATAAGTCTGGCTGTATCATTAGTAGGAGTGCCCGGCTTAGCCGTAATTAATCAAAGAACACTAGCACACATGGTTTGCTTTATGATAAGAAATATAAATATCACTAGTGCTATTATAGAGGATATTTTGCTAGATTTACATTCATATAAGAAGGCTATATTACAAAATAGAGCTGCTATAGATTACCTGTTACTCAAACACGGTCACGGATGTGAAAGTTTTGCAGGACTGTGTTGCTTTAATTTATCTGACCATTCTGAAGATGTTCATGGTAAATTACAGCAACTGCGTGAAATGATAACCCATATAAAACAAGATGTAAATCAAGGGTGGTGGGATTGGCTATTAGCCTTCCTACCGGATTTTGGATATCTCTGAAAAATTGTCGAAATTATAATTTGCATAATAGCTCTCCTAATTATAAGTTGCTGTTGTTACTGTTCATTGTACAACTTATCTAGGAATTATGTTAAATTCCCGGTATGCTGCAATATTTTGTATAGTATCATATATAGTATCATAATTTGTGTCTTTCTTTTCCTATGTTCTTGTTTTGTATTGTTTATATTGTTTACTATTTGTTGTACACTTTTGTCTCTTGACAATAAATAAAGAGATTCAACATAAGTTGCTGTTGTCTCCAATGCATTCCATCCTTATGTACCATGTTCAAACCCACAAAGTGCCAGCATATAAAGGTAGCTTATGGTGCATATAAGGTGACCTGAACTGTCTAGGGTGGAATGTAATGGAAAACCAAAATGGAGTCGAAGATACAACATGTCTGCTTTTGAGATAAGACAGTTCATGTAACCTTATTTCAACTGTGAATGAGCCCAAATCAACATATTTTGATCCTCATTATATTTGACATTTTATTCTCATTAAGTTTGACATATTCTTATCCTTATTTGGCACTCTGTTAGGCATTACACGCCTGCTGGGATGCGCCTATCTTTTGGGATGCGCTCATCTCCTGGGATGCTTTCCAATGAAAACTGGCCACTTTCATGGGAAACTATACCATTAGGAGAATAATGAGAGAAAACATATGCATACATATGTTTTTCCATATAGTTTGGTGACGCACAGACATGGGGTATAAAACTTCCTTACTATCACCTGGCGGTAGGGATTTGAGAGAATTGAGAGCTATCTATTGACTGATGCTATACTGATTTGGTACTTGTGGGACGCCTCAAGACCTGATGCTACCTGTCAATACCTGTCATTCTACTGCTTGGTGATAGTCCGTGAAGACCCCTACCTGCCGGAAGGTCATCAATGATGCTGGACAGAGTTGTAAGTTGATAAGCCCGTGAAGATTTTGTGTGCCAGAGCTCATCAATGAAAGTTGACAGTGTTGAGAGTATAATCTTTTGATATTTACCTCTTTATATACACTCACCGGCCACTTTATTAGGTACACCTGTCCAACTGCTCGTTAACACTTAATTTCTAATTAGCCAATCACATGGCGGCAACTCAGTGCATTTAGGCATGTAGACATGGTCAAGACAATCTCCTGCAGTTCAAACCGAGCATCAGTATGGGGAAGAAAGGTGATTTGAGTGCCTTTGAACGTGGCATGGTTGTTGGTGCTAGAAGGGCTGGTCTGAGTATTTCAGAAACTGCTGATCTACTGGGATTTTCACGCACAACCATCTCTAGGGTTTACAGAGAATGGTCCGAAAAAGAAAAAACATCCAGTGAGCGGCAGTTCTGTGGGCGGAAATGTCTTGTTGATGCCAGATGTCAGAGGAGAATGGGCAGACTGGTTCAAGCTGATAGAAAGGCAACAGTGACTCAAATCGCCACCCGTTACAACCAAGGTAGGCAGAAGAGCATCTCTGAACGCACAGTACGTTGAACTTTGAGGCAGATGGGCTACAGCAGCAGAAGACCACACCGGGAGCCACTCCTTTCAGCTAAGAACAGGAAACTGAGGCTACAATTTGCACAAGCTCATCGAAATTGGACAGTAGAAGATTGGAAAAACGTTGCCAGGTCTGATGATTCTCGATTTCTGCTGCGACATTCGGATGGTAGGGTCAGAATTTGGCGTCAACAACATGAAAGCATGGATCCATCCTGCCTTGTATCAACGGTTCAGGCTGGTGGTGGTGGTGTCATGGTGTGGGGAATGTTTTCTTGGCACTCTTTGGGCCCCTTGGTACCAATTGAGCATCGTTGCAATGCCACAGCCTACCTGAGTATTGTTGCTGACCATGTCCATCCCTTTATGACCACAATGTACCCAACATCTGATGGCTACTTTCAGCAGGATAATGCGCCATGTCATAAAGCTGGAATCATCTCAGACTGGTTTCTTGAACATGACAATGAGTTCACTGTACTCAAATGGCCTCCACAGTCACCAGATCTCAATCCAATAGAGCATCTTTGAGATGTGGTGGAACGGGAGATTCGCATCATGGATGTGCAGCCGACAAATCTGCGGCAACCGTGTGATGCCATCATGTCAATATGGACCAAAATCTCTGAGGAATGCTTCCAGCACCTTGTTGAATCTATGCCATGAAGAATTGAGGCAGTTCTGAAGGCAAAACCGTTACCGTCAAGGGGATAAAGCGCTCATAGCGAAACACGTGTCGGGGCAATTTCCCATGTGTGATCTGATCTGGTATGGTATTTGCTTTCCATTTTTTCCTTGTCATTTCTTCCTACAGGATTAGTCTGTGCATTTATTTAAACCCTATTGTTTTATGCATGTATACTTGGGGCTATGCTATATGACTATTCACTACCTACCCATATACTTAGATAAAACTATTTATTGTACCACACATGGTTTTTAACCCATTGTAGTTCATCTATTTTCTATTTTGATTATTTATATGTTATCAATAAAGACAGGAATTTTTTACATTTACCCATTGTGAGTGTTACATCACTTTTGTGATCAAATTGTTGTTTTTTTACTGCAGGAGTCAGAAGCCGTTGTCCTGGGCGGGGTGAGACACCACCTGCTGATGAGGGAGCAGGGGAACGCCACAGAGCTACACTCCCTAGGTTCATGTCTCAAGTTACTGGGACTCGTGGTAGAGCACTGTTGAGGCGAGAACAGTGCGAACAGGTGATGTTGTGGATTGCGGACAATGCTTCTAGCCATTTTTCCACTAGTCAGTCTTCCACGCAGTCCACCCATGTCACCGAAATCAGCACTCCTCCAGCTCCTCCACCTCAGCCTCCTTCCCCCCAGTCTGCCCCCTCCCAGGAAAATTTGCCATTTGAACCGGCATACTCTAAGGAACTGTTTTCTGGACCCTTCCCAGAGTCAAAAACCACTTGTCCGGTTGCTGCTGAGCTCTTTCCCGATGCCCAGGTTTTCCACCGGTCGCAGTGTGTGGGTTATGATGACATTGTTGACGTAGTGGAAGAAGTGTGTAAAGAGGTGTCGGATGATGAGGAGACACGGTTGTCAGACAGTGGTGAAGTTGTTGTCAGGGCAGGAAGTCCGAGGGGGGAGCAGACTGAGGGATCAGAGGATGATGAGGTGACAGACCCAAGCTGGGTTGATAGGCCGGGTGAACACAGTGCTTCTGAGACGGAGGCGAGTCCTATACCAGAAAAGGTTGGCAGTGGTGGGGCCAGACGGAGAGGCAGGGCCAGAGCTGGTGCATCAGCGCCAAATGTTTCACGTAGTGAAGCTCCCGTGGCGAGGGATAGATTTGCAGAAGTCTGGAGGTTCTTTAAAGAAACACCGGATGACCGACGGACTGTAGTGTGCAACCTGTGCCACACCAGGATCAGCAGGGGTTCCACCACTACTAGCTTAACCACCACCAGTATGCGCAGGCATATGAAAGCTAAACACCCAATGGCACCAAGGCCGTTCACGTCTGGCCGGGCACACCACTGCTCCTTCCCATGTGTCATCTGCTGCCTCTGCTAGTCAGCCCCCTGCCCAGGACCCCGGCCCAAACACCTCCCATGCGAAAACCACCCCTTCGCCTCCACGATCCGCAACAGCATCCACCAATGTCTCCATGCACAGCGTTCAGCTCTCCATACCCCAGACGCTGGAGCGCAAGAGGAAATACAGTGCAAACCACCCTCATGCCCAAGCCCTCAACGTCCACATCTCCAAATTACTCAGCCTGGACATGCTGCCCTATAGGCTGGTAGAGACCGAAGCCTTTCGCAACCTCATGGCGGCGGCCGCCGCTCGGTATTCGGTCCCCAGCCGCCACTACTTTTCCCGATGTGCCGTCCCAGCCCTGCACCAGCACGTGTCAGACAACATCATCTGTGCCCTGACCAACGCCGTTTCTGACAAGGTCCACCTG
Source organism: Engystomops pustulosus (assembly GCA_019512145.1). Lineage (NCBI taxonomy): Eukaryota > Metazoa > Chordata > Amphibia > Anura > Leptodactylidae > Engystomops > Engystomops pustulosus. The sequence continues at coordinate 38,886 of WNYA01002413.1, forward strand.
ACCACGGACACATGGACGAGTGCTGCCGGGCAGGGCCACTATATATCGCTGGCGACACATTGGGTTAACTTGGTGGAGGCTGGGACCGAGTCTGACCCTGGGGCTGCTCCTATACTGCGCTGATTGTTCGGAACTGGGTACTGAGGAATAGTAAGATTTTACCTTTAAGAGCCTCGTATTGGTGGAGAGATAACCCTAAGTGAAGGTATTATTCAAGTTAATTCTAGCTCCGGGAGTCTAGGCTACACTTTAGCCTGTAGCCATGGTGATGCATAACGCTGTTAATGAGTTCGCGTCGGCTATGGAAGCCGAGAGAGATCAAAAAGCCACTCACGGCATACAGGCTGACACTGTAATATTAGGCTGATGGACAGGTAACAGGGGTTCCCTGGAGACACTGTAATATTAGGCTGATGGACAGGTAACAGGGGTTCCCTGGACCCCCGCGGATGGGCAGTAATGCTTTGAGGTAAGTATATTTTCCCTATAATGGTGGTGTACTAGCTTATTGAGTTATTAGACTGATTCGATCACCTCATTTAGACCTAAGGGGTGAAGGGTGCTGAGCTTGAATATCCAATAGGACTCTCTCCTATTTAGGGTTTTTACTCTATTTTTAACCTCGATCGAAATTTGTTCAATCGGGGTTACTATAATGGTTCCGAAATTTTTCTCATGTTCTAGAAGTAAATGTTTCGACAGACTATGTTTTAGATACCCTATTTTCGTTTTATGTCTATGGCCGTTCATCCGAACTCTAAGTGTCTGAACGGTGCGCCCCACATACTGCAGACCACAACTTCAATTTATAAGATCTATAACGAAGTCAGAGGCACATGATAGATCTTGCTTTATATTGAAGACCTCTCCTGTAGTATTTGATGAAAAGGTGGTGATTCCGTCTTGAATTATATCACAGCACATACATTTTTTGTGTCCAGGGAACCCCTGTTACCTGTCCATCAGCCTAATATTACAGTGTCGGCCTGTATGCCGTGAGTGGCTTTTTGATCTCTCTCGGCTTCCGTAGCCGACGCGAACTCATTAACAGCGTTATGTATCACCATGGCTACAGGCTAAAGTGTAGCCTAGACTCCCGGAGCTAGAATTAACTTGAATAATACCTTCACTTGGGGTTATCTCTCCACCAATACGAGGCTCTTCAAGGTAAAATCTTACTATTCCTCAGTACCCAGTTCCGAACAATCAGCTAATGTCTCTTCTGTTTTTTTATCATTTTACTGACCTTTCTAGTGTATTTACAGTGGAACACCAAAATGATCGCTATACAACATTTCTGCTCTATACAAACATTTCATTTAACCTTATCTTATTTCAACATGAATAACCAGTTGCAACCTATCCTTATCCTCTTTACACTTGTTTATATCACATTTCTCTTGTTGCGTCAACTCCTGATGCTTTCCAGTGATATTGGCCTTTTCCATTGGAAAACTATAAAACCTTAGATATATTAACCCATTTGCATCATTGTTTTTCCACATATTGGTGACGCAGACATAGGTATAACTTGGACTCTCACCACTATCGCATACTATAGATATAACAGATAAGAATACAAATAGCTTACAGAAATTAAGTTAGCTATATCCCGTTTGCATTTGTATCTCTTGGTGTACGGCCTGGAGCAACAACTTGCTTTACCTTCCAATACACTGTCCCATTCTAACGTGCTTTGGTGATAGTCACGTGAGATCCCTACATGACCGGAAGTCTCAAATAGCTGGACAATGTTGTAAGTTGACTAAAGCCCCGTGAAGATTTGTGTGCCGACGCCTCAATTAAAGTTACCATTGTGTTGTGAGTATTACATTTATATTTAACATCTCTATGTACTTTTGTATGCAATAAACCTTTTATATTGTTGATTGTGGCTTTATTCTTGTCTAAATAACACGAAATCCAAAGAACCTGTTTCTTAATTTCACAAACATGTTTACTACTGTTACATATACAAGATACGTTAAACGGGACTTTCGGTACTGCATATTAGCCTTCCGTTTCAAAAGTTTAAACCCGGGGCCGGTAAAAAACATAATATCTGTTTAAACAATAAAAACCATACTATAGCTATATATATAGATAAAACATTACAAACCCATTATATCTCCATATATTAATAGAATAGAATTAATTTAAAGTAAAATTTTTATTCGATGTGTGTCGGTGATGGGCTGAATTGTTTCTTGGACTGGGTACTATGAGGAAATATAAGATTTTAAACTCATTAAGAGAGCCTCGTAATTGGTGGGAGATACCCCACGTGGAAGGTAATTATTCAAGTTAATTCTAGGCTCCGGGAGTCATAGGCTACACTTAGCACTGTAGCCATGGTGATGCATAGCTTTAAGAACTGGTATCCGCGATCGGCTATGGAAGCCGATAGAGATCAAAAGCCACTCATCGGCACTACTCCAGATTGTGCGACACTTTAATACTTATAGGCTGATCATGGCAGTAACAAGGGGGTTTCCCTGTGACCCCCGCGGATGTCAGTAAATGCTTTGAGGTAAGTATAAATGTTTCCCTATGAATGTGGTTAATCTAGCTTATTGAGTTTTAGACTGATATCGCATCACCTCATTTAGACCTAATGTGGTGGACAGGGTGCGAGTTGACATATCCATAGGACTCATCTACCTATTTAGGGTTTTTACTCTATTTTTAACCCTCGATTCGAAATTTTTTCAATCGGGGTTCTATAATGGTTCCGAAATTTCTTTTCTCTCATGTTCTAGAGTAAAAAATGTTTCGACAGACTATGTTTTTTAGATACCCTATTTTCGTTTTAGTCTATGGCCGTTCATCCGAACTCTAATGTCCTGAACGGTGCGCCCCACCTACTGCAGACCACAACTTCAATTTATAAGATCTATCACAGATCAGGAGCACATGATCGACTTGCTTTATATTGAAGACCTCTCCGTAGTATTTTGATGAAAAAGGTGGTGATGATCCGTCTTGAATTATATCACGCACATACATTTTTTGTGATATTATGCACAATTACAGACAGTAACCGAAAACTACATAGAGGATTACTCAAATCGATAGATAGAGCACATAAAAGCAATCTCTAAACACCAAAGAGAAC